>PVKH010000392.1:0-39196 GCA_004027955.1 Chaetophractus vellerosus
TCATATCAGTGAGATCATGCAATATTTGTCCTTTTGTGTTTGGCTTATTTCACTCAACTTAAGGACCTTGAGGGTCATCCATATTGTCATATGTGTCATTACTTCATTCCTTACAGCTGAATAATATTCCATTATATGTATATACCACATTTGGTTATCTATTCATCTGTTGATGGACACTTGGGTTCCTTCCATCTTTTGGTAATTGTGAATAATGCTGCTATGAACACTAGGGTGCATATATCTGTTTGTGTCCTGCTTTCAGTTTTTGTGGATATATACCTAGTAGTGGGATTGCCAGATCATATGGCAATTCTATACTTAGCTTCCTGAGGAAGTTCCACAGGAAGTTCCACAACAGCTCCACCATTGTATATTCCCACCAGCAGTGAATGAGTGTTCCCATTTCTCTACATCCTCTGCAAAACTTGCAGTTTTCTGTTTTTTGTTTTTTTAAATAGCAGCAGGTGTAGGTCCTCTCTGAATTTTCTGAGCCTGAGTCTTTTCCTGGGCGTGTGTTTGCTTTTGGCCTCTATAATTCCCCTTACAGTAATTTGAATGCCCTCAGTACTCCCTATGAAATAGACTTTCTTCACTCCCTGGGTATTACTTTGTATTACTTAAGCAGGCAATCCTTTCCCTGAAGATGCTGTGACTTAATTGTTTCTTACAGTGCTGTAGCTGTCTGCAAGCTGCTTCTGCCTAGGGCAAGTTCTGGGATGGTGGGACGGGATGAGTTTTCTGGCTCAATCTTTCAGGCTACCACCTGATAGATTGGCATGGGCATACAAGCTCCCCAGCATGCAGTCATAGGTTACTCTGCTCCCTCTAGAACAGGACCAGGGACCCACAATGGAAGCACAGGTTGACTCCACATGGTGCCAGGGAAAGGGTTGGGGAAGTACCAGCAAGGGCACCATGAGTTTCTTCGACCATTTTTAAAGCTTTGTTTTCTTGATTACTATAGAAGCCTGGGACTTTTCTGCCATTTCATTTAAACTTACTAACTCAAATTAAGTATGAGTATCAGAATTGAAACTCGAATCAGGAGTCTTGACCCTTGAAACTGCTCATGAGCACAATGTTCTACTGCTAACTTTGTTAAATGAAATGCTCTGAACTTAATAAATGATAGTTTAGGACATAAATGAGCAGTTTTCTTGCCTTAGGAACCTGAAGTTCTACTTTTCCTCCAATGATTAAGTGAAACTTATACTACTGTGACTGGCAGAGACTGGCTTGGGCTACTGTAAGAATTTTTGTTGAGTTTATTTGCCTTTGACATTCTAGGAGCAAGTACCATGTCTTGTTCATGTTTATAAGCCTGGCACTTTCTGGTATAAATGTTGAACTGAGTTGTATATATCACATGGCTTAAAGCTAAATTATTCCTAAAAGGTTGGAAGGCCTTATGAGATGCAGGTAAAGTTTACTGAAAGGGAAGAGAAAAAGTGACAAAGAATCTTATAAACATCAAGGGAATAAGGATAAGAGAAATAGACATTTCTTGAAAGAAAATTATGGTTGGCTAACTTTTAGTAGTAGTAGAAAGCTATCATTCTGAGTATAAGGGTGATTATCTGGATGCACATAAATATGCACTGAAGTTGTCTGAGTAATAAAGAAAGTTGGCTATAAAGTATGTGTGATTTGGTTTTACTACTAGACTGAATAAAGAAATATTAATAAAGTTAGCAGATCAATTATTACTTGTATTGGGGTTAGGACTTTTCCAAAGTTAATTGTTTTAAGTAGAATTTGTTAATGTCTTGTGACTATTTAATGGACGTTACTTTTTTAAAAGATTACTTACCTCATTAGATCTAAAACTTCTACCTTGCATTCCATGTTTCCAGAAAGCAAGCACGCTGTCTTGTAGGCAAACTAGCAGGCAAGAACAGCTCAATTACTGTTAATAGTACAAAAGTTCAACTTATAAGCAGCATTTCATCTCTTTTTCTCTTTTTAAGAGCAATATTTAAATTGTTAACTAATATTAGATATTCTAAATTTATACAGCATCTTTACTTTCGGAGGTTTTTGAATATACTATATAGACCTTATTCATCTTTTTAGTAAGTAAAAGGAAAATTCACTGAAAAAACTTTTTGTTATAGAAATTTGTGCTTTGTTAAACTGACAATTAATAAACATAAATACAGCTAGCATCCCCTATATAATCTGCCCTAATCCATTCCTGCCTTTTCTCCCAGAAATAAACAAGATACCTCCAAGAGATAACCATTATTATAAATTTCCTATTTATACTTCTCATGCTTGCTTTTATCATCACTACACAGTAAGTTTATATATTATCAGAATAAGCTTTATATTTCATGTTTCCAACTTTCATATATTTGGTGTGATGAATATTTAAGTTGTTTTCAGTTTTTTTCTTATTACAAACAATATGGCAATAAGCACTGTTAGACATCTCTTGCACATGTGCAAAATTTACTGTGGGGTAGATACCTAAAAAAAGAATTAATGGGACATAAGGCACATGTAGCATGTAAATATTTTAGTTCTGCTTTTAATATTTACATATTTAATCTATATTTTTGTGTGGACTGAGTGAAGAAATCTAACTTTGCTTCCTGCAGATAACCAATTTTACTAGCATCATTTGTTGACTAGTCCATCATTTGCCCACTGATATACAATGCCATAAAGTCCCATTTACACGTGGTTTCTATTTCTGGGCTCTCTCTTCTGTACCATTCTATTTTTTTTTTTTTTTACCCATGTGCTGATACCATACTTCTTAATCACTGTACTTTGATTTTCAATGTCAAATAGGGCATATATTCTTTAAAATTTATTTTCTTATTCTTTGACTTTGCCATATGAATTTTAAGATCAGTTTATCAAGTGGCACAAAAAAACTTCCTTGGAATTTTCATTGTAAATGCACTCAATCTGTGAACTAATTTGTGAAGAAGTGACATCCTTCTCATAATTTCTACCCATGAACATTGTATAGTTTTTCTCTGTTCAAATCTTCCTTTATGTATTTAAACAATAATTTGGGATTTCATACATAATGGTCTTAAACATGTTTTGATCAGATTTATTTCCTACATATCTTATTTTCTTGTTATTGTGAGTAGGATTGTTTTTCTCTATTAAAATTTTTCACTGATTACTAATGGTCTCTAGGAAAGTTATTCATTTGTATATATCTAGCAGATCTGAATTATATTATCAGTTTTAGTTATTTATCCACAGAGTCTCTTGTATTTTCTATTTAGTGACCATGAGCAAAATGGTACCAACAGCAAAAAACCTTTTTCTTTCTAATCTGCATCCTTCCCTTTTCTTGTCTAAGACGACAATATTGAAATGTGATGATAGCAAACATTTTTATCTTATCTTAGTTTGACTATTAAACATGATGTTTAAAATAGGTTTTGTTAGGTTAAAGGACATTTCCTTCTATTCCAAATTTGCTAAGAAGTGTTTACTTCTTTAAAAAATCATGTGACTTGGATATTATTGAATGCTTTTAGTGCATCTACTGAAGATTTTGTTTTTTGTACTAATCTTGTTTGATATTAGTATCAGGGTTTAGCTGGTCTTATACACTGATTTGTTCAGCATTCCTTCTTGGTCTATAATTTGAAAAAGTTTGTATATGACAGGGATTATTTATTCCTTGAAGGGTGGATAAAAACCCCAGAAAACCATCCAGGCTTTATTCCTCTTTTAGAGGGAGTCTTGATTACTAAGCACCTTTAACAGTGAAGCAATGAGTGTGGCTCTAGTTCTCCATCTGCTGTGGAATACTTTCAATCTTTATCACTCAGAAGTCTAGCTCTGGTCTACTTGTATACTTGTACACCTGGAGCCCAGCAGGCCTATTTGGCTTCAGGCCTGCATGCTTTGAGTTTCTGTTCTTTGCTTATCTTGTTTTATGACCCTGGCTCTAACTTTTTAGGCTTTGCTTTTTGGATTCCATTTCAATGTCTTCAGCAGATGTTCCTCAATAGTAACTTCCTATCATCATCATCATCATCACAACCATCATGGGGCGGGGCGGGGGGGCGGGGAGGATGGCAGGGGAAAGAGGAAATACAGAACTAAGTAGGTTTTGGTTGGAAGGAAAAGGAAAAATAAAACCAGGGGGGGAAAAAGCTATCTGCCCTTGGCCTTACCCTCTGCCAACACATACACAACCAACTACCTTTATTTCACTAACAAAGGACATCAGAAAAATGTGTACAGTTAAATACTAAATTTACTGTCATTCATTTCCCCCAGGATTATCCCATAAATGACCATTTTCACCTTACTTTCCCTGAATGTACTCATTTTAGAATACTGATTCTGTAAGAAATCCTTTGCCAGAAAAAGCTCTTGTCCAGCAAAATGTGATAAGAGCAAGAAAGAAGGAAAAATGGACCAGAGGACACAATAGCAAAAACACAATAGCGTATACTTAGTTGCAAAGTACTTTAGTAGTCTGAAAGAAATGGAAATTCATAACCATGTTATGAGAAATAATACTTATTTTTCTTTTGAAAATGCCAAATCTGTAAGGAAGATACATTATTTACACTAGTTATTAAACTGTTTTAGAGAACAGGTAAAAGTGAAGAATGACATTGACCTCTACATTTTCCTAAAATGAGTCCTTAATAATATACTTTTGTAACTTCAGATAATTATCAGATAAATTATTGTAACCTGTTCATAATGTAATCTACCAGTTAGTACAAAACTCCTGACTTACCTATTGATTCAATCTGGAAATCAAAGGTGAGTTCTGATGATAATTTTCTACTAGATTTTAATCTTCCTTGAAGATTTACTATTTTTATACAACCTAGAGAAAAAAAAAAGGTCACTTAAAAACTAAGATAAAAGTAATCTTATTAAAACAAGATGCTCATAAATTAAAAACTCACAGTCCAAGCAGACAAGAATGGTGTCTCTCTCCAGTTGAGTTACATGAGTAACACTTGTCTGTGGGGTATCTACAACACAAACAAAGTTCAATAAACTTACAGAAAAAAAAAAATTAAAGCATATAGACATTAAAAAAATTCTGAGAGTCACTATTTAAAATGGATATAAATCTTTTAATGTAGTGGTTGATAGCTTGGACTTTGGAGCCAGGCTGCTTGGGTTCAAACTATGCTAAACTTCAAGGATTCAACATATTAAGTGTTAGCTATTGTAATTACTGTTAGTGGTGTGGTATTATTTTTATTCACATTTGAAATTGGGAGTCAGAAATTCTAATCATCTAAATTACAGCTATGACTGACTTCTAATTTTAAGCTCAGGTGGTCAGGAAATACACTTTATCTTTATTTGATAGTGCCTAGCACATGCAAAAAAATTGAATGAATGACAGGGTCAAACAAGCACATCACGTAAAAAATTTTAAAAATATACTGAAGCTACGATATCAAAAGTATGAGCAACAAAAGAAAATATAGATGAACTGGACTTTATCAAAATACAAAACGGGAGAAAATAGTTGTAAAGCATGTATCTGATAAGGTTTTAATGTCCAGAATATATAAAGACTTCCTAAAATTCAGCAAAAAGAGAAACAAGCCAATTAAAAAATGGGCAAAGAACAAAGAAATGAAGATATATTAATGGCCAATAAGGACATGAAAAGATGCTTAGCCATTAGGGAAATGCAATTCAAAACCACAATGAGATATCATTTCATTCCTTCTAGGACAGCTATTATTAAAAAACTAGAAATTACATATTGATGAGGATGTAGAGAAATTCCAAGTCTTGTGCATTGCTGGTAGGAATGTAAAATGGTACAACCACTGTGGAAAAGAGTTTAGTATTTCTTCAGAAAGTTAAATATAGAATTATCATGATATATCAATTCTGGGTATATACCCAAAAGAAATGAAAACAAGGACATGTAATTATCTCCAGGCTTTTGTAAATATATAATTTTTTCAATCTCCCCAAAACTCACTCCCTTACTTTTTTTTTTTTTGGTGAACAATCTTCCAGGCTTTCAACAAACTCCTGCCTAATCAATATATCACTGGAAATTGGTTTGTTAACATTTCTCTATTAACCAAAGACTCCAACAAAGGGCCTTTTTGCAAGACCTTTAAAGACTGCCTTCTAAAATGGCCTTTGTGTGTGTGTGTGTGTGTGTGTGTATTTTTACAACAAGCCATTCTAAAATGATAGTTTTTCTCTTTTTTTTAATTTTTATTTTTAGAGAAGTTATAGGTTTGCAGAAAATAAAGAGTTCTATATACCTCCCATTATTAACATCTTGTATTAGTATGGTACATTTGTTACCATTGATGAAAAAATATTAAGTATTATTTTAATTGTACTATAGTCCATGGTTTACATTAGAGTTCCCTTTTTGTGTTGTACAGCCCTATGTATTTTTTCCCCACAATATTTATTCTAGTAAAAGATATACAATCGAACGACATTCAAATATATAATTTGGTGCTGTTATTTACATTGACAACATGATTTTTTTTTTTAGGCCAGTAAAAAGAATTTATTTGGGAAATGGGGGAAAAACAGAGCTTGTTGAGAAATGGGAGAGAAAGACAGAAATACACACCAAGATTTGGTGTGGGCCCCTCTAGGCAGAGAGGCACAATGTGATATTTTTAAAGAGAAAACTTAATAAGCCTCTAAAAACAAAAGCATAAGGGGCTGCAAAACATACACTATGCTTTAAAAATAAAGATAAAAAAGACCTTTAAGGTCATGCTTTTTAAGTGTGAGTTCATTTACCTGTTTTATTTACCATGAAACTCAAGTTTTACCTATGTGTATTGCCTGCAACAATACAATATGAAAGTTTCAAATAATAAATTTTTTGTAAAAAGCTCATTAATTGGAGATATTTCCTCAAATACTAGGGTAACTATTGAGGAAGGACCCTCTATGCAAATTGACAATGCAGACCAAAATTTAAGGAAATAAATTATATTATTTTAGAGAATTATTTCCAAGCACCTTCAAATACTTCAGAAATAATTGTTTACTTATGATTTGCATGCTAATTACAAAACATACTTTTTTTTTTACATTTATTAAAGTTACTGGGTTAACACTTATATATCAATTGTAAGTACATACCAGAAAATAAATTATACTTAAAATATTTTACAATTCAACTTTTCCTTTTATTTGAGTCAGCTTTTCTATTAGCCTGAGTTTTGTGCGTCTACATGAAATATTCAAAGTGTGGTCCCTGGACCAACATCACCAGCATCATGTAAGAACTTATAAAATGAAATGGGGGCTCAGAAATGTGTTTTACGTTTTTTTAATTTTAAGGAGGTGCCGGGGATTGAACCTGGGGTCTTGTACATGTGAAGCAGGTGCTCAACTACTGAGCTACACCTGCATTGCCCAGCAGGTTTTTTTTTGAGGTTCGGGGCCAGGGATTGAACCCGAGCTCTCATGTGAGAAGCCGGTGCTCAACCACTGAGCCACATTGGCTTTGCTGTGTTGGTTTTTTCGTTTGTTTTGCTTGTTGTTTTGTTTTTGTTTTTTCAGGAGGCAGAAGGAACTGAACCCAGGACCTCCCATGTGGGAGGCGGGTACTCAACCACTTGAGCCACATCTGCTCTCCCAGCAATGGGTTTTAATGAGCCTCCAGGTGATTCTGATGCAGGCACAAGTTAGGGAGCCACTGGTCTGTATCAAATACTCTGTGATCTATTTTATCAACCCTGCTAGTAAAGTTATGTAATCTGATTAAAAAGATAAAATCATCTGATGGTTTTCAGATTTTCAGAGAGGCAGGGTAAGTGGAGTTATGAAATGATGCAATTTTTCAGATATACACCATTTTAATATACATTAATTACTTGAAAATTCTGTGTGAAGACTAATGAAACCTTTAAGTGCCAAATTTTTTAATGCTTATATTTAAAAATGTAAAAAGATTCATTAATAAGCAGCACTCTAAACAATTAGAGATGTGTATAAAACTCTGAAAAATAGGAAACATGGAACTGAAATGAATGTACTATCAAAGTATTAAAAACATTTAAACAAATATAAACTTATTTCATTTGTTTCTTAAAAATCATAAAAGGATCCAGGCATACTGAATTTTATAGAATAGATATGTTCCTGCAAAACTGTGTATTAATACACATCAAATATAGGCCATTGAGGATTGGATTCACATCATACTCATTTCTAAATTAAAAAATTAGTGTATATACTTTGGATATAGTAAGCATGCAATAGACATGTTCTGTCAATTGAATTGTTTTTAAATGCATCAAATAAATTAGCTACTTTAAAGCAAGTTATCATCTTTCAACGTATAAGACTGGATTTACATGCATGATTTTTGCTTAAAGAGAGATAAAGTAAATTCATTACTTATAAAACTAGAATACATATTGACTTTAAAAAAAAAAACAACCACAAACCTGATTCTGTAAACCATGAGGAGGTAGAATTTGGATTGACAGTCTCAAATCGAACCACTTGGTTGAAGTCTCTCCCTCTACTGACACCAACACAAACTAAAGGGTACTCCTGTTCAGGAACTACCAGCATTTCAAACATTCTAAGCGGACATGGTATAGGAAAATCTATGTGCTGGAGGGAGAAACAAAAATACATCAAACAAAGGAAAACAAAAAGCCAAATAATTTCATGGCAATACTATTAAGAATTTTTAGTTCTATAACAATATAAAACAGCTTTCTACTATAAAGATTAGTTCTTGTCACAGAAATCAACAATCTCAATTATGAAGTATCTTTATAAAGATTTTGGATTTATCACTGCAAAAATATTTTTAAAGTCACAATCATATATTTTTATGGTATTAGGGTTAGACAGGAACTTACTAATCACCTTCTAACCCTCTTTTCAGAGTTGGAAACTGAGGCCCAGGAGTTGGTGACTGACTCAGAATCACCCAGCCCTTTATGGCAGAGTCTACGCCTCCCAATTTGATGCTTCTTCAATTATACTACTCTGCCTTCTTGTCCAACTGAGCAAACAGGGATGAGGGAAATGAAATTCTAACTAGCTAAAGAAATTCCTCTTATAAGTATGGACAGAAAAGGCCACAAGTAAGAGGGAAATTTAGCCTCATATTTTAAGTGATTTTACTTAATAAATGAACTCACAAGGTTTACAATATAACAGGTTTTAATTTTGCAAAACTTAAAAATTATTGTTATATTGCTACAAAGAAATAAATTCACATTTTAAAAGTTTGGAAAAAAGAGATGGAAAGCCCTAATTTCACAAATAATCAGGAAATGAAATCACAATGAGGTACTATACAGAGGCACTGGAATGGCTGACAAAAAATGATAGTAACAAGTATAGGGAGGAGCCAATGAATGCTCACACAATGATGGTGGGAGCATAAATTGGCACAACCACATTGGTTACCTATAATATCTACTAATGTTGAAGAAATGCTTTCCCTATGACCCTGCAATAACACTCCTAGACACATACCCTAGAGAACATGAGTACTTAGAGGCAGATATAAGAATGTTCATTGTTCAGAATAACAAAAACCTGGAAATAACCCATATGCCTATCACCAGTGGAATACATAAATAAAATTATGGTATATACACACAATTGAAAATTAGAGAGTAATGAAAATTAATGAACTAGAGCTATATGCATATATATATGTTCCACAATTGAAGCCAGATACAAACGAATCCATACTGTAAGATTCCACTTATATACCATTAAGAAATCAGGTAAAATTAACTCTAATATTTAGAGATGCATGCTTACATAGTAAAAACTAGAAAGAATCACTTCAACTCCCAATATAACTCAACTTTGTTTTAAAAAGAAGGTAATAGTTCCTTCATTTGTAACATTTTGCCCAAGTAAACCAGGGCTACGTTGGCTATGCTAGCTCGAAACATGTAAGAAGTGCTCAGTTGAATTTTCCCTACTGTATTTCTTTTTCAAAACAATTTTTACTGGCCTTGTCTTTTTATTATTCTGATAGAAAATTCCTGTTGAAATTTTAACTGCAAGTGCTATACTTGGAATAATAAACTAGTTCAGGGAAAAGTGACATTTCAAGAGGAAGTCATGGTATACATTTATTCAAGTCTTTTATAATTTCATTAAAAATATTAGTCTTACACATATTTTACTATTTCTTCTATATTTTATATTTTTGTTGCTCTAATAAATGGGCTGTGTTTTCATTCTATTTTCCAACTGGCTATTGTCAGTACTTAACAAAGCTATTGAATTTATTTAATTTGGCAAATGGAAAACTTTAAAAAAAGTAATCCTTTCACATTTTCTATGTAGTCAAACCTATTTTCCAAATATAATTCTGTTTCCTTTCCTAAATGTATGCTTTCATTGTTTCACTGCCATCATCTTTCCACATTGGCTAGAATACACAAAACCATACTGAATGCAGTGGGGGATAGCACCTCTCTTATGCTCCAGATTTTAAGTTCTAGCTTTTTTTCAAAAAGTATGGATGTTGGCATTATTATCTTTAAACAAATTCTTTTTATATTTATATATAACATACTGAGTAGATCAGTAGAATATTTATGCCACCGAAATAGAATTCTTTTTATTTTTGAGTCTTCCCTGGAATAAATACTTCCTATTTGCACTGAATAATCCTAGTACTGCTAAATCTCCTTTACTGCTAGCGTAGGTTATCTTGACTTCCACTCATTTTCACGTAATCCTCAGTTTTAGTACATCAAATACGGACATCCTTAAATCACATAATCTTTTGCACGCCAAATTCAATTTTTCATACAATGATTTCCAGTTTAAATGGCTCTGGCTGCCAGGCCTTGGTCCCTGGGAGAACAGGCTAGGCCATCACTGAAGTGAACAACTGCTGAGCCAACTTCCACTCCTGCCAAATACCCCTCAGCACTCAGGGAAAGAAAGGGTTGCAGAAAAATCAAACTGTGTAGACTTTTCAACTATATCTAGGATAATGTGTGCTTTTGTTAAATAGGTAAGAACAAAGAGAAGGTGAGAACAAAATTAGTTTAAAGAATTGAAAACTACTGTTTATTTGTGGAAATACTACTTCAATGGGTTTCAAATTCTTAAAATTATTTTTCTACCGTTTTGGGCATTATCTTCAGGTTAGTAAATACTGGTACGAATATTAAAAAAATAGATTCCTGATTCTTTAGCCATTTATAATATTTTAAGAAATGGGAAGCCAATATTTTAAACATCTTAATTCTCTATTTTAAAATTTAGGCAGAATCCCACTCCAATTATATTCTTTTTTTAAAGATGTGGACTTTTTTTTTTAAGATTTATTTTTTTATTTATTATACATCCCCCCCTTTTTGCTTGTTCTTGCTGTGCTCATTTTTCTCTGCGCTCCTCTGTGTCTGCTTGTCTCCCCCTGCTGGGGTGACCTGCTGAGTCAGCTCACTGGTGCGGCGGTCCGCCTGCTCGTGGGGGCTCGCCCTTGCTCGCGGGGGCTCCCCTTTGCCTGCGCGGGCTTCTGCCCGCGGTGGCGTGCCCTGCCCGCGTTGGCTTGCCTTCTCGAGGCGGTCCGCCCGTTCAAGGAGGCCTGGGGACCGAACCCGGGGCCTCCCATGTGGTAAACCGGCGCCCTACCAACTGGGCTATACAGCCGGCCCTCCAATTATATTCTGAGCCCAATTTCTCCTGAGATATAAAATGCTTAAGAAATAAGACTTAAACCATGTATGACAACAAAGAAAAGAGCTTTAAAAAATTCATTTGGTATTTCCTTGGTGTGACTGAGTCCATACTTCATACATTTTACAAACTAGTTTTTCCTTAAAATGTAAGTTATAGCAGAGTAACATTAAATAGTTTAAACAATATTCAATAGTTAAGCATACTAGACAAACTTAGGCACAAAAACCATCCATTGGAAGGCCTGGGTAAATTAACAGGCGGGCATTCAATCAAAGCAGATAACTTCCCCCTCACTATGGTTATCCCTTTCCTCTTCTAGACTGAACACTAACCTGTAGGGTGTTCCCTGATGTAATGCAGGAGGTCAGCCAGAGACTATATTTAAAACACAGTTTGCTCATTGGTTAGAACCTCCTGTTTTTGACACCAGACTGTGTATGTGAGCTAGTCTACTTCTAGTTCTCTACTGCCACAGTACTAATTCTCCACACTTCCATGGCAAAACTTTTATGATAAATGGGTGGATTTTTACCACCCCACCACATAATTCAAAATCATTATATTAACTTGGGAACTGGGGAGTAGATGTAGTTCAAGTGATTGAGGACCTGGCTTCCCATATATGAGGTCCCGGGTTCGATCCCTGGTACCTCCCCAAAACAAAACAAACAAACAAAAAAAACGAACTCTCCACTGGAGAGCGGACTGTAGCTCAATAGCTGAGTGCCTGCTTCCCATGTATGAGGTCCTGGGTTCAACCCCTGATACCTGCCCTCCCAAAAAAACCAAAAAACAAACAAACAAACCAAAAAAGAATGACAGGTTAACTTTCATACTTACCTTAATTAACATAAATTTCTGCATTGGTTCAACCCATTCTAATAAAACAATGCTTGTCTGAAGTGCCCCGCATAGGTATTTATGGCCTGTGTAAGGGTTTCTCACTGTCAAGGCAAAAAAGTATATGTAATTTCTCCTATAATACAAAGTCCTACAACAATAAGCACGAACAAAAAACAAAACAACAACAACAAAAAAAAAACCCCCACACACAAAAACTGTTTCAGTAACAGCAGGAAACTCCCTCATCACTTATAGTCTTTTTGTTTCAATGCACAAATGAAACTGATGGTGTTAAGGGGATGGGGGTAAGAATAAGGACTTTGGGGTAGTATTATGGTAACAGGGAGGTTGGATGACGCAGCGAGATCCCGGAAAAAAGGTAAAAGTAGATTTATGGAGAAGCTGTCAAATTGATAGGAAGGACAGGTGGTTGAGAGTGCTTTTGGTAGTTATGTTCAGAGGCAATAATGCTTTGGTTCTAAAACTAAAGAAAACACTTGTACATTGTCCTCCTTGTTATTAAATTTTTATGGCCACTGGAAAACATTACAGAGATTAATCAAATCTCAAATACAAGTTTATAAATAATAAAACTGAATTTCTCAGATTTTGGGTTTTCCTTCTCCTAGTTAAAATTTAAAGTAAAAAATGTATTTTAAATAAAGATGAAATTTAAAAAACTATATATAAAGGATTACAACATCCTTAAACTTCACATAGCTTTGAAATATTTAGAGATGGTACACAGCAAAATCACCCAGCCAAAGCAAACAGAATATCTATTTAAGAAATTCAGTTATAAGAAAACTTTGCCTCTTTTCTACCCTTGTAGAGTCAAGGTCAGTTTGTTGGATGTTCTGATGGCAACTCAAACCATTATGTCCAAAGCTAAACTTGCCAGCCTCCTTGGCCCCAAACCAGCTACTCTTCTTGCTTCTTGGTAACAACACTGTCATTCTGCCAAGTCGAGTCCTGCCTGATATCTTCTCCCCTTCATACCCAGATAATTCTTCCTATTTCCACAGCTACTGCCTTAGCTCAGGACCTTACTTACTGTAAAGTGAATAAAGTTCATGTTCCCAGACTGTTTGCACAAGGTCTCTCGCAGTAGCTCTCCAATCTAACTGTGCCTACTTTCCTACCACTCTCCTCTTTATTTCATATACTCCAACTAAACTGGAATAGTCAGGATTTATTATATAAGCTTTATGATATTTCATCCATGTTTGCTATATCATTTCCTCTATTTGAAATGGTCTCTTCAACTATCCATAGCTAAAATCCTTTCTTTTGACGGGGCCGGCTGGATATCCCAGTGGATAGGGCGCTGGCATACCACATGGGAGGCCCCGGGTTCGGTGTCCGGGGACCTCTCCTAGCGGGCAGACCGCCTTGAGAATGGCAAGCCACCATGGGCGGGCCAGAGCTGCCGTGGGCAGGGTAAAAAGCTGCCACGGACAGGGCAAAAGCCGCCACAGGCAGGGCAGGTCGCCCGCGAATGGAGCGCAGCCAGCCACCCGCGAACTGAGAGCTGGCCGTGAATGGAAGCAGAAGCCGCCCACAAGCGGGGAAAGCAGCGCCTGCACAGTGACCAGTCTCGGCGCGTCGCCACAGCAGGGGGGAGGGAAGATATGTAATAAAATAAATAAATCTTTAAAAAAAAAAAAAAATCCTTTCTTTTGAGGTCTAGCCCAAATGCCACCTGTAAAAATAAGCTTATGTTTAAAGTCCTTTCCAAACAGTACATTGTGGGACAGTGATTTATGTTTACCTCAACTTCCCTTTTATAATACTAGTAACTTAAGGAAGGAAACCTTTTTTTTTTTTTGCTACATGCAAATAAAATAGCTAGTCGTTATGGGGGTGGAGGAAAATTTAGGCTAATGGTATATGAACAGAGAGACTATAATGTTCACATCACAGAGAACAAGGTTTCACATTATATTAAAGGCATGAAGATACATGCTGAATGAATAAATGCAGTCTTACAAGCAGAGTGGTGAACGATAAGTAATAGGCCCCTTAGAGAACAGGGTATGATAAAGTACTGTTTTAAAAAGTTGTGCCTTTCCCTCTGTTTATCCAGTCAATAATTTATTTGCCAAACACTTGTTATATGTAAGGTGCTTTATTAGGCTTAGTCTACATGGGGCTGGAATGGCCAAGAAACTGTTTTACTAAAGGTGAGAAAATAAGCTCTTACTTGAAAAATGCCCTGTGGTAGTAATGTTTCATACTACTTTAAAAAATGAACCTCATGAAGTTTTCTAACCCACCCTGCAAAACAGGAGGGCTATGTGTTATTGGACAATTTACTCACCAACACAACACTTCTGACACCACTTGGTTTCAGGGATTTTTGCTGATACAGCAAATTTCCTAAAATATAATAGAAAATTAAAATGTAACACATGTAAGCAAACTTAGTATATAATAAAGGTGTTATTACAGATCAGTGGGGAAAGGATAGGTTGTTCAAAAATCAGTGCTGATATAATAGGTTAGCTATTAAAAATAAGAATAATAAATTGGATCCCTTTAGCACTTCCCTTCCCCCAATTAATTCCAAATGGATTAAGGATTTAAATATGAAAAGCAAAACTATAAAATATTTAGAATATAGAAGAATATGACCTAGGGATTTCTTAAGTAAATGCAAAAAGAACAAATAATACAGGAAAATACTGAAAAAACCCTGGACTTTTTTCTACCAGTGCATCCTTAACCCTTCAAACTATGCCTGGCAAAGAAGTGGCATTTAATGTATTGAATGAATTGGTTGACTGCATTAATAACTTTGGTTTACCAAAAGATACCATTGAGAAAGTGCAAAGATAAGCCACAAAGTTGAAAAAGATATTTTTAACACATACGTAATGAATTTAAGCTACATAAAAAGGTTGTATTGCCACTAAAACAATTTGTAAGAACTTTTATTTAGGTATCTTTATTTCTCTCCTCAGTAAAAGTGAGAGAAATTTCCCACAAACGTGTTCTAGGAAACTTGCAAACATCTGATTCAAATTTAATGTTCAAAAACCTATTTAAAAAAACTACAATTTAAAAAATAAACACAATATACCTAAATGTCTTTTAAAACTATATTTTATACACTTAATAATTGAAAATATAAACAATAATTAAAAAATAAAAATAAAAAGTTCCCTAATCATGAGGGATATTGAGCATTTCTTCATGTGGTTTTTTGCCATTTGTATTTCTTCTTTGGACAAATGTCTATGCAAGTCTTTTGCCCACTTTTTAATTGGGTTGTTTGTCTTTTTACTGTTGAGTTGTAACATCTCTTTATATATCCTGGATATTAAACCCCTTTCAGATATGTGATTTCCAAATATTTTCTCCCATTGAGTTGGCTGCCTTTTCACCCTTTTGACAACGTCCTGTGAGGTACAAAAGGGTTTAATTTTGAGGAGGTCCCATTTATCAATTTTTTCTTTTGTTGCGTGTGCTCTGGGTATAAGGTCCAAGAAACCACCATCTACTACAAGGTCTTGAAGATGTTTCCCTACTTTTTTTAGTAGTTTTATGGTCCTGGCTTTTCTATTTAGGTATTTGATCCATTTTAGGTTGTTTCTGTATAGGGAGTGAGATAGGGGTCCTCTTTCATTCTTTTGGTTATAGATATCCAGTTCTCCCAGCACCATTTGTTGAAAAGACTGTTTTGTCCTGTTAAAATGAACTTGGTGGGTTTGTCAAAAGCCAGTTGACCCTATAGGTGACGGTTTATTTCTGGATTCTCAATTCTATTCCACTGAACGATGTTTCTATTTTTATGCCAGTACCATGCTGTTTTGACCACTGTAGCTTTGTAATATGATCCAAGATCAGGCAGAGAAATTCCCACCACATTGCTCTTCTTTTTTAAAATGCTTTTGGCTCTTCGGGTGCACTTTCTCTTCTAAATTAATTTGGCAATTGCCTTTTCTAATCCTGTAAAGTACGCCATTGGAATTTTGATTGGTACTATATTGAATCTATAATCAGTTTGATTAAGAATGACATCTTCACTCACGATATTTATTTTTCTAAGCCATGAATACGCAATGTCTTTTCATTTGTTTAGGTCTTTAAAAATTTCGTTTAGCAATATTTTGTAGTTTTCTGCATATAGGTCCTGTACTTCATTGGATAAATTAATTCCTAGGTATTTGAGTCTTCTTGTTGCTATTGTAAATGGAATTTCCCCACTGATTTCCTCCTCAGACTGTTCAGTACTAGTGTACAAAAACATTACTGAGTTTTGCATGTTGATCTTGTATCCTGCCACTTTGCTGAACTCATTTATTAGTTCAAGAAACTTTGTCGGGTATACTTCAGGATTTTGTAAGTAGAGAATCATGTCATCTGCAAACAGTGAGAGTTTTACTTCCTTTCTTCTTATTTGGATGCATTTTTTTCCCTGTCTAATTGCCCTATATAGAATGTCTAGTACAATACTGAATAACAATGGTGACAGTGGGCATCCTTGTCATGTTCCCAATCTTAGGCGGAATGCTTTCAACCTTTTGCCATTGAGTATGATGTTGGCTGTAGATTTTTCATATATGCCTTTTATCATATTGAGGAATTTTCTTTCTATTCCTATCTTTTGAAGTGTTTTTATCAAAAAAGGATGCTGGATTTTGTCGAATGCCTTTCTTGCGTTGATTGAGAAGATCATGTATTTTTTTCCCATCAGTTTGTTAATGTGGTATATTACATTGATTGATTTTCTTATGTTGAACCAACCTTGCATACCAGGAATAAATCCCACTTGGTTGTGTTGTATAAGTCTTTTGATATGTTGTTGGATTCTATTTGCAAGTATTTCGTTGAGAATTTTTCCATCTTTGCTCATTAGAGAGATTGGTCTTTTCTGGTAGTATCTTTATCTGACTTTGGTATTAGGGTAATGTTGGCTTCATAAATGTGTTGGGTAATTTTCCCTCCTTTTTTTTTTGGAAGAGTTGAAAGAAAGAGGATTGGTTTTAATTTGTTTCCAAATGCTTGGTAGAATTCATCTGTGAAGCCATGTGGTCCTGGACTTTTCTTTGCTGGGAAATTTTTGATGACAGATTCAGTCTCCTTAAATGTGATTGGTTTGCTAAGTTCTTGTATTTATTGCAGCATCAGTGTAGGTTGTTTGTATATTTCTAGGAATTTGTCCATTTCATCTAGGTTGTCTAGTTGGTTGGAATACATTTTTTTATAATATCCTCTTATAATCCTTTTTATTTCTGTGGGGCCAGTCATAACTTCCCCCCTTTCATTTCTGATTGTATTTATTTGCATCTTCTCTCTTTTTTTGTGAGTCTAGCGAGGGGTTTGTCAATTTTATTGATCTTCTCTATTGTTTTTCTGTTCTCAATTTCATTTATTTCTGCTCTTATCTTTATAATTTCTTTCCTTCTGCTTTCTTTGGGATTGTGTGCTGTTCTTTTTCCAGTTCAGTTGTTTTTCAGTAAAATTTTTGAGTTTAGCTTTCTCCTTTTTTAATATAGGCATTTAGGGCTATAAATTTCCCTCTCAAGACTGCCTTTGCTGTATCCCATAGTTTTCCTAAGTTGTGCTCTCATTTTCATTTGTCTCAATATATTTACTGATTTCACTTGCAATTTCTTCTTTGACACACTGATTATTTAGGAGTGTGTTGTTCAGCCTCCACACATTTGCAAATTTCGTTTTTCCTGTCTATTACTGAATTCCAGTTTCATTCCAATATAATCTGAGAAGGTGCTTTGTATAATTTCAAATCTTTTTATATTTTATTGAGAGCTGCATTGTGCCCTAATATGTGGCCTAACCTGAAGAAAGATCCATGGGTACTTGAGAAGAATGCATTACCCGCTTAGTTTGCATGCAGTGTTCTTTATATGTATTTCAGGTCTAACTTGTTTTTCATATGTTCTCTGTTTCCTTGTTGATCCTCTGTCTAGTTGTTCTACCTAATGATGTGAGTGGGGTGTTGAAGTCTCCAATGATTATTGTAGAGATATCTATTTCTCCCTTCAGTTTTGCCACAGTTTGTCTCATGTATTTTGGGGCACCCTGGTTGGGTGCATAGATATTACTGTTATATCTTCCTGGTGGATCACCCCTTTCATTAATATATAATGGCCTTCTGTATCTAATTTTTTTGTATTTAAAGTCTGTTTTGTCTGATATTAGTATAGCTACCCTTGCTCTTTTCTGGTTATTATTTGCATGGAGTATCTTTTTCCAACCTTTCACTTTCAGCTGGTTTTTATCCCTGGGTCTAAGGTGAGTTTCTTGTAAGCAGCATATGGATGGCTCATGTTTTTTTAATCCATTCTGTCAGCCTGTATCTTTTGATGGGGGACTTTAATCCTTTCACACTCAATGATATTACTGTAAATGCATTATTTACTTCCACCATTTTATTCTTTGGTTTTCATGTGTCATATCATATTTTTGTCTGTCTTTTTACTCTTTTGGTTATCCTTTCCCTATTCATTCTTTTATACTCTCCTTCAGGATTCTCTTCCTGACTTCTTATTTCAGGTTCTAAGGCTTCCTTTAATATTTTCTGCAAAGGTGGATTCTTCTTTGCATATTCTCTTAGTTTCTGTTTGTGAATATTTTATACTCACTTTCATATCTGAAGGACAATTTTGCTGGATAAAGAATTCTAAGCTGATAATTTTTTCTTTCAGTGTCCTAATTGTATCATACCACCATCTTCTCGCCTCCATGGTTTCTGAAGAGAAATCCACGCTAAGACTTACTGAGCGTCCCTTGTATGTGAAAGGTTTGTTTCTCCCTTGCTGCTCTGAGAATTTTCTTTTTATCTTCTCTGAGTACTATGTGTCTTGGAGTAGGTCTATTCGCATTTATGCTGATGTAGGTATGTGCGCTTCTTGGACATGTAAGTTCATTTCTTTTATTGGAGTTGGGAAATTTGCAGCTGTTATTTCCTCAAATACTCTTTCCGTCCCTTTCCCTGTCTCTTCTCCTTCTGGAACTCCCATGATATGTATGTTGTTGCGTTTCATGTTGACACTGAACTCTCTGATCTCCTGCTCAATTTTTTCCATTCTTTTCTTTCTCTGTTCTTTTCTCTCTTCAATTTCAGCTGTTCTGCCTTCTGTATCAATTATTCTTTCTTCTATCCTTTCGAATCTGCTGTTGTATGCCTCTGATGTGTTTTTTACCTCACCTATTGTGCCTTTCAGTCCCACAAGCTGTTACTTTTTGTTCAGTACTTCAAATTCTTTGCATTTGCTCAATGTCTTCTTGATGTCATTTATCTCTTTAGCCATATTGTCTTTCAGCTTATTAATCTGATTTTGGTAATCTGTGCGCCTCTTGCTAATTAGTTCTCTCAAACCTGTGTCTTTTCTGGGGCCTTGGTATATCCTTTTTCTTGGGCCATGTCTTCCACTTTCTTAGTATGGCTCATAATTTTTTGTTGATGTCTAGGCATCTGATTAGGATGTAATTTACTCAAATGCTCAATTTCTTTCTCTTTTGTAGGGATTTAGTGGCGAGAGGCCGTGTGTTTCCACTGCTTTTTGATTCTTGGCTTGACCTGGATTGTTAGGATTGTCCCTTCTAGTTGCTCAAAACAGGGCTCCTAGGGCCTTGGAGAGGGAAGCTATAAAGGCTGGGAAAAACCTCTCTTACTTATTTTTAATTTTCTCATACACTTCCTTTGTCTGCCAGCAGATGGTGCTCTTTGGCAGCTCTCAGTTCAATGTCTGGTTGGAGTCTATTTGTTGCAGCACAGAGGGGATCAATGTGATAGTGCTTCCTGCCCGGAGGCTAAGAGCCTTGTAATTCAAATCTTCTCGCAGGCTGTTTTCCAGCCTTCTTTGGCAGCCCCCTCTCTTTTCCTGTGTAGGAAATAATTCCACTCCCCTCTGAGTCCTCAATAATTAGTCCAGGATAATAGAAATGGAGATTGGGAGGGATTGTATATCTTTAGTCCCTTGTGGGCTCTGAAGGCAAACAATGGCATGGCCCCACCTGGCCTGGAAGGGCTCCTGGGGAGGTGCATTCTCCACAATCAGTCCTGGCTAGAAAAGGGAGATTGAGAAGGTTGGATCTCTTCAGTCCTGTGCTGGCTCCCAGGGCAAACCACAGTGTGGTCCCACCTGGGAAGGGATGGTGGGACACAGCAGAACAAATTTGTGGGTCCGAAGCTGGGTCAGCCTTAAGCTATGACCCTCTCTCTCCCCTTACTTGGGGTAGTGGATCCCTGGAGCCCCCTTTGTCATAGGTGCAGGGCCAGAGGCCTGAGAATTCTCAGGTGTCTTTAGTGTGGAGGAGGGTGCCAACAGCAGTAGCCGCTGGTTTCAACTCACAGTTCCGTCCTCGTGGTTCCCCTTTGTCCCTCTTTCCTCTGGGTGGTGTTCAGCCTTTGCCTGGTGTCCTAAACCCTATAAGATCTTTTTCCAGGCTGTTTCAGCCGGTCCTCTAGCTATTTTTATTTTGAGGAGAAGAGAGTCCCATGTCTTTCTAGTCTGCAATCTTCCTAAAAGTCTTTTATAATGAAAGTTAATCCAATGGGGAGTGCTAGGGCACAGAGTTGTACAAACCTCAAATTAAACTTCTCCATTTTTGTACAGACATTAAAATGTATAAATGTGTCAAAGCTTGGATGTCATTGTTTTGCACCGGTTTGCCTTTTTTTTTTTTTTTTTTAAATAAAAGCTGTGCTTCTCTGGTAACATAAAATTTGTACAGCAAATACGTGATGCAATTCCAATCAAGGTCAGAAGAATCTTCTTGATGAATACTGTTGTCACTGTATGATTGGCAGCTACATAATAACCAAGCATTTAACACATGGTATTGTAATTTTAGCCTTTAGTAGGTTTTGCATGCTGACTTTTATATTTATGAAAATCTATAAAAATTATAGCCAACACTTACTGAATCCTTCCCACATGCCTGGTATTTTACATGTTGTTTTATTTAGTCTACCTAATAATCCTATGAGGTAAGTAACAGCATAGACATCGGAGGCTTAGATTTAATTTGCTTAAGGTCATATAGTTAGCAACTTAGAGGTAAAGAACTCTAACCTAATGTGTCAGTCTGTTTGACTCCAGTCCTCATAGTGATTCAACTTTGAAAGAAAAATCACCTACTATTTCTTATTACCTTTCTGTATCAGTGTAAATGAATGCATCATAAGTTTACACAATAAGTTGTTAAAACTGTTACCATTTGGAAGTACTCGTCTGTGTGGATTAGCATTTTCTTGATATTATGGTACCAAACAATAAGATATTAGTCAGATGCTGAGGTACTGGATTCTACAATGGCCATCTAGAATATATTGTTTTCAAATGTTTGGTTAAAGTACCTCAAATTGTTCTCCTTGACTAACTTTATATTAGAAAGTTTTACAATTCAATTCATAAATCAAATTTCTAATTAGGAAAATGTCCCTTTCATATACATTGGGAGTTTTCACGCAGCTTTAAAATAACATTCCCGTCCCCTTAACTTTTTAAAAAAACTGGAACCAAGCATCTGATAAGATTTCCATTGACAACAAGTTTAATGTTCCTGGTCCACACTGTGAACTTGTCCTTTCACTCCCAAAGTTAAATTAGGGTTTAAGCTGCTGATTTAGTCAAAACCCAGGATGATTAGCTGACTGCCAGGTTCTGAGACATCATAAAGAAGAATACTACACTGATAAGAAAAATTGACGATTAAGTATGGCTTAGAGTCAATAATCATGAAACTATTCAAAATATGGGCAGCACAAAGAAATGTTATGAAAATTTAATTAATATTCTATAGTGATCTACATATTTGCCTTAATTTTAGTCATGATTTTACAAAAAGGCAATATTTATTTATTTTACCAGCACCCAATTAACTGGAATCCTAAGTTAACCAACATTTGTAATGAATTTAAGGTAGGCTGGGGTACACTACAGACACAGGTCAATTTAGCATGCTTGATAATGATGACAAGAGGTCTACTTATTGAGAGGCTACTAAGTTCCAGAAACCAGAGCATCATCAAAACAACTCTGCAAGATGGGTACACTGGCTCCATTTTATGGATGAATACATTTGGAGAGACTATATAACTTATCCAAGATCCTAGACCTAGAAGGGGATGATACAGGATTTAAAGTAAAGTCTACCTAGATTCTAAAGCCGAGTTTTACTAAAGAAGAGTTATAACATGGTACAGCGAATACCCGCTTCAGAATGAAAACCATAAGGCATTACAAGATGCTCAAAGGAAGTTTAAGAAATATAATATATATATAATACTATTATGCAAAAAGGATTTTTAGATTTCCTGCCAATAAATGAGAGAACTAAGAACAGATTTTAAGGTTAATTCATTACTACATAATGAAATTGAAGAAAGTGGGAAGGGCACATTTGTGGGTGCTACTAACACTAAAGACATATTGATTCAACAAAATCCCTGAAATAAGAACTTGGAGGGGGAAATATTCTTAGATATAAAATTTGACTGTATGGAAACTCCTTAAAGGAAGAAACAGTATCTTATTTAATTTTGTATCATCCATATTGGGATGCTTCCTGTATACTTAGTGTATTCCAGGGGTTCTTAACCAGGGGTCTTGTGGGGGTGTGTTGGTACAGGTGTGATATATTTATTAAATAATATACAGTATAGCATGGAGTTAGTAAGGGTCCGTGGTTTTAACCTGACTGGCAAAGGGGTCGGTGGAACAAAAAGATTAAGAACCCCTGGACTGTATTCAGTAAAAAATTGTAGAATTGAACAGAACTAAAAACAATCTAAAAAGGTCTCTCTTCTGACAAAAAGAGATCTCAAAAAGAAAATGCATTTAAGTGTATATGCCTTATACTCCTTAGGGATTTTTTTGTTATTTTTGAAACCATCACTATTATTTCATTTTCTTATTAATTGTATTTGGTTATTTTGTCGACTTCAGGATTTTTGAAGAAGTTTTGTATCACAGAAGCATTACAACTGTGGCAAGAGAGGATCATTAGTGTGGGGTGTCAGTGATGCGGGATACATGGGAAGGAGTTCACCTGGGGCATACCTATAAGGCATATGAAAGAGTTCAAGTGTTCATGGGGCATTGTCATGGTGGGTGGAGATTCACCCAATAACCAAAAGAAAATCCAATTCTCATCCTGGGGAGCTCTGCCACATTCTCTAATAGGATAGCAAGAATCCCCCGAGTATAGGGTCAGGGACTAGTGAAGGAGGTTGGAGCATTGACAGGCCTTTGATACTGATGACTGTACTTATGAACCTTTACTTTTTCTTACTCACATACTTTTAAAGCTTGTTGGTTTAGTTTCTATGCCCATAGGAATTTAGGGATATTAAGTTAGAAATCTGGATGGAGAGGTGCTATAGATAAACATACAAGCAGCAGCACATAAATACAGATAAACTATATGGCAAGATAGAAACTCCCCAAACTTAGTTCTGGGGCTAGTTATAGGGGCAAAGCCCCTAATGTCAACCACAGGTATTATAGTACATATATTGTACATATAACAGAACAATATAAATCAAATTCATAATCTCTTACTCATCAAGAAAAGATCCAATTATGCAATACAATCTATTTTAAGAAGACAGAAAAGCATGCAATGTATTTTTAAATGAATTTCATCAAAAAGGTTTTTTTTTTTTTAAGTTTTTATGCACAAAGGTGCAATTCTTAGCTATATTATTAATTTGGCAATGGTGAACAACAGATTCTCGAGGTACTGGAAAACTGAGGTTTTACTTAGTTGCATTGCAGCAAATATGAAGGAGAACAGCTATACTATAAAGGTTGTAAAATACAATTTATACCAGACCCAGGATACTTTATTTAACAAACGAGATCTAAAATTATAACAACCAAAAGGACCAGTATATCATTAATAAAAATTGCTGAAGTAGAAAAGTAAGCCCTTCAATTTCTAAGTAATTAACGGTTGCAAAACCTTTAATAAATCATTTTGATTTCCTAAGTCTAAAAAATGTTTGAGAAAAATTCATTTTCTATAAGTTAACATAAATATGTCAAAAGCAAAAGTACTATATGTGATGTAAAATTACCATCAAATAATAGGAAAATAATTTAGTTTTAACCTCACAGAAAAATAGAATTAAAAGCTCATAGAGAAAATTTCTGATATAATTGGAAAGCATAGTGTAGCTTAATTTTAGAACAAGAATGTGATAAATAAATACTTATGAAAATATATTCTTTCTTAGTTCAGCCATTGTCGAAAACAGTTCCATGGTTCATCAAAAAGTTAAACAGAATTATCACTTCTAGGCATATATCCAAAAGAACTGAAACCAGGGACTCGAACAAACACTTGCACACCAATGTCCACAGAGGCATTATTCATAATTGCCAAAAGATGGTATCCATCAACCAATGAATGGATAAACAAAATATGGTATATATATGCAACGGAGTATTATTCAGCTGCAGGAAGGGATGAAGTTCTGATATATGCAGCAACATGGATGAATCTTAACCATTAAACACATCATATTGAGTGAAATAAGCCAGACACTAAAGGACAAATATTGTATGAACTCACTGATATGAAATAAGTGGAAAAAGCAAATTGCAGTCAGAAACTAGAACACAGCTTACCAGGGGCTAAGGTGGGGATAAAGAATGGGAAGTTAATGTTTAATGTATAAAGAATTTCTGTTTGAGGTGATGAAAAAGTTTTAGTAATGGATGATGGTGATGGTAGCACAGTAATGTGAATGTGATTTAATACCACTGAATTATATATTTGAATGTGGTTTAAAGATTTATTTATTTTATTTATTATATATTCCCCCCTTTTGCTTGTTCTTGCTGTGTTCATTTTTCTCTGCATTCCTCTGTGTCTGTTTGTCTCCCCCTGCTGGGGTGACCTGCTGAGTCAGCTCACCAGCGCGGCGGCCCGCCTGCTCGCGGGGGCATGCCGGGCCTGCATTGGCTTGCCTTCTCGAGGTGGTCTGCCCGTTTGAGGAGGCCTGGGGACCGAACCCGGGGCCTCCCATGTGGTAAACCGGCACCCTACCAACTGGGCTATACAGCCGGACCTGAATGTGGTTTAAAGGGAAAATTTTAGGGTGTATATATGTTACCAGACTAAAAATAAAATACCATAGGACCATCCAACACAAACAGTGAACCCTAATACAGACTATATGGAGTATAGTTAATAGTATCATTTTAATAATATTGTTTTGTCATTGTTACAAAGGTACTACACTAATGCAAAGTGTTAATAATAGGGAAAACTGCATGTGTGAGGAGGGATATGTGGGAACTCTGTATTTTCTTCAGGATTTTTCTGTAAACTTACATCTCTAATAAAAAAATAATTAAAAAATGGTTAAAATGCAAATTTTATATTATATATATGTGTCCACAATAAAAAAAATAAAATTAGTTTGTATAGTTTTTTTTTCATCACATGTATCTACTAACCCAAACTCAGGGCTCTTTCACTTTTTAAAGCATAAGTATTTCTTAGAATGAATTATCAATATATTATTTTAAGGACAAGAATAAAAACGTTATTAAATGTACAATTACCTGGGCAGTATTCTGTCAGGGAGTTTGTGTGCTGGAATAGCAACAGGTAACTTTTGCATTTGTCTTGCATAATCAAAAAGTCCTGGTAAATTATGGGAATAAAGCTGAGAAGCTTTACCTGCAGAGAAAATTAAATATGACATAAAAGCTAATAATACAAATAGGTACAACTGTAAGGTATTTAAAAACTAATGACTTACCAGATATTGATAGTAAGCAATTATTCATTACATACAACCATGTACATCTTCGGGGAAATAGCTGATAAAAAAAATATACAAAATTTATAATGAGTAATTCACAATAGTAAATATATATATTGACCATGTAAGCAAATTAATAGGCCAGTTATTATGGAAGAAAAACTTATTTTTCATAGAAATTCATTTTATATAGCATTTAAAACGATATGATACATACTCATTTATATGGGAGAAAGATAAAATGGCAATATAATTTTATTATCTAAGTCTGAAGATGTGATGAGGACTATGAAATCTGAAACAGTGCAAGGAAAAATTTGACTTTTCCAAATAATGTATATTCCTTTATTTTGGAACTGGATTGAGTAATTAGTCAGCCTTAGCTCTAAGACTCTCCTATGTACTCCTAAGAAATGGACTTATGTAGACATCTGGACATGTGGGACTTCTAGAGTCTAAGAGATACAAGAAAAGGATCAAGGTACAGTAGAACATAGGATGCTAAAACTCTAGGTATGGTGTAAAAGTCGGAAAGAATAAGATGAAAATGTATAAATCATAAAGGGTATATATATATGGAATATGAAATCTAGTACTTAAGAATTGAAAGACACCCCTGGACACTTCACAGTGGTTAGTATTCAAGGCAAAGAAAAGTGAAGTTCATAGAATACAGTCCAAATATTTTGAAGGGAAAAAATAACTACTCAAGCTATTTCATCATGATATCAGTGGTTCTCAAAATGGTCCCCAGACGAGCAGTATCTCTGGGCACTTGTTAGAAACAAGTCTCCTTGTTGGATTTGCTCTGGCAATTCCTACTAGGTTACTCCAAAATAGACTGAGATGAGAATAGGTTGTGAGAGAAGAGATGAATGATGCAACATAGCAAGGTCCCTGAGGACATTACTTTTTTATAGCCCAAACTCACACTGATGGCCCTGAATAATTAAGAGAGAAAAGGTAAATTAAATTCTGATAATAAAAGAAGAGCAAAAAGGTAATACACTGGAATAAAATTGAAATAAACAATTACTTAAATAAAATCTGATTATTTCATTTATTTGGAAAATATACTCACAAATAACTCATTTCTCCAAACAAGGAAAATGTGGCTTTGCCAAATAGTTTTTCATTTGGAAAATGTGCCAGTATCATCAATACACATTTCCTACTTTATACTTTCCATTAAAAATTCAAGACAGAATTGGTAATCTACCGGCTACGTTGATAAAATTAGGCAGAGAAAGAGGCAAAAACCTACCTTAGACCACATACCCATATATGCCACCAAGTAGCAAGAAACTGATTTTTTTCTTTAATTCAGAGTTGAATTAGGTTTACTTTCATACAAATATATACTTAAAAGTATTTCTCTATTACCCAATCTACAGTTTATTATGACACTATTTGTAAATATAAGTGGGTTTTCTTGTTTAATACAAGCATATGTAAAGTACTAGGGCAAGACAAAGTCCTTTCATATTATCAACATACGGACAACAGAAAGTTATTTATGCAAAATTTCATTAAAGTGTTAGATTTCACTGCTGATATCCATTTTAAGCCACATTTATTAAAACTTTAAAGCTTTTCTAGATTTCTCATGTCTATTCCTCTAAGAACAATCGGTTTAACAAAATAACAATATTTAACAAGGGTAGATTCTGTGGTGTGACTGTCTAAATTCAGATACCTGCTTTTACAATTACTGAGTGTGACAGTGGTTAATTTACTTAAGCTGTGTCTCACTGTTCTTATCTGTAAAATGGAGAATCTATGCCTCATAGAGTCGTGATGATTAAGCAAGATAATTGCTGTAAAGTACTTAGAAGTGTCTGGTGCACATTGAGCACTCAATAAATATTAGCTTAAATAATGAAAGCAGGTAAAAAAATTAAAATCAGAACCCTGCTTTGTGTCATTTTCTCTACTTTCAGCATCTCCTCTATCTAAGTGGACTCATGGCACCCAAGTTTCCCTTAGAGTACAGAGAAACCCAAACTAATAATTCACAATAAGATTAAAAAATTCTGGATCTCACATATACTCATTCTCTACTCTTGCAGGCTTCTTTTAAGAGGGAAAAATGATTCACTTTGAAGGGTAATGTCTAA
Organism: Chaetophractus vellerosus; assembly: GCA_004027955.1. Lineage (NCBI taxonomy): Eukaryota > Metazoa > Chordata > Mammalia > Cingulata > Chlamyphoridae > Chaetophractus > Chaetophractus vellerosus. The sequence continues at coordinate 28,354 of PVKH010000392.1, forward strand.
CTTAGAAAATATTACTCTAATAGTGTAATTTCAAATGCTGAGGCACCTAAGAAGGGGAGCTATTGAAGGTGGGGGCTGGGTGGGGTTGATGAGTGCCTTCACTCAAGGGTCCTTTAAAAAGTAGGTTGATAAATGTTTATTCTATCTATGCATGAAGTTGGTTCTCTTCCCTACAATTAATATTGTTACCAATGATATGATTTTAGAGATCTCATTATATCCAAGAAAAATACTACTACTTTTGAATTACTTATTTAATAATTATTATAAAGAACAAGATCCTTTCCCCCTCTTTTTCTCTTGTACTTAAGCATGTTTCAGCCATTTCACTTCGTAGCACTTCCTGGTTAAAAAAAATAAAGATTCATAGGGGAGTGGGTGTAGCTTAGTGGTTGAGGGCCTGCTTCACATGTGCGAGGTCCTGGGTTCAATCCCTGGTACCTCCTTAAAAGAATAAAAAAAATTATAGTCGATCACAGAGTCTAGATTCTTGTTAGAAAATCTGATAAAAAAAGTTGTTTTGAGAAAAGATGGAAATGTTTGGTTATGAGGAAATTATCATTACGTATGGACGTTCTCTCTATTGAATTTGTAATCAATAAATATTGATAATGGAGAATTAGCTACATATCCCACAGACACCAAAAACTCAACACGATCATTTGAAGGATGCATTATCACATCCTTCAAACCGGCTTCTGTACACTGCACTCTGCCTAGAGGTACTGTCATTCACAAAGTTACTAAAGTTGAAAACCTGGAGGTCAACCTAGACCTCTCTTCAACCTCCACGTTGAAGTGGTCATTCAATCTGGTGAATTCTAGCTCTTTAACCTTTCTTTAGGGCCACTGATCTCAACAGGAGCTCCACAGCTGGGAGAGGCACTATGGTGAAGTGGTTAAAGACATGTAGTCAGCTTGCCTGAGTTCATATCCCAGCTCAGCCATTTACTAGCTGTGGGATCTCTGGCAAGTTACTAATCCTTTCTATACCTCTGGTTCTTAATCTGTATAATGAGAATAATAATAGTATCTACCTCTGAGGGTTGTTTTCAAAATTTATAAGTTAATATATGTAAAAGCATTTAAAAATGGTGCCTGTCACACAGTAAGATTTATACAGGAATTAGCTATTATTAATATCATCATCATCAGCAGCAGCAGCAGCAGGATCACCTTTGCAAGTTGTTTAGTGTTCTTGGCCTCTAGGCACTAAATGTCAAAAGCTTCCACGAGGCATTATGACAATCAAAAACATCTCCATACAATTCCAAACCCCATTTTTCCCCTCTATCTTCTCTACTTCTGTTTCCCCACAACACTTCATCGCCCTCTGACCATAGCTACTAGTAGCTCCCACCATACTGCAAAAAGATATTTCTAAAGAATGGATATGATCATCAGCACTGTAGACAAAGCTCTGGATTTGACATTGCCTACATCTGCCTGCCCACCTAGCTCCTTCTATTTTCACTATTCTGTACTCCAGTCAAATTGTCCTTTCATGGTTCTCCATACTTGCCATGCTGTTTCACAACTCCATGTCTTCATATATATCCTCTTTCTGATAGTCTGGAAAACTCATTATATTTAAGGTTCCTCTGAGATGTCCCTTCTTCTCGTCTATCTACAGGAGGGGTTGGTGACTCCCACCTGTGTCCTGTACCTGGTACTCATTCCTTGTGTGACATCTATCTTTGAGTGTTGTAGTTACTGGTTTATATTGTAAACTATACTATATATCTGTTTCCCTTATTAGATTTTGAGCTTCCTAATGGTAATGATTAGTTCTATGAATCTATCTTCAGTACCTGATATATAGAACTGAAACTTATCTCTTGTCTATTTATCACTTTAAAAAAGTGTAAAAGGAAATAAGGAAAAAACAAAATAGCTTACTTGTTCCATTGATGTTTCATGAAGTTCATTAAGATTCAAGGTATAAATCCCTTCTTCAGCACCAAATATCAAGTACTGATCTGAAATAACAAAAATAACAAACTGATTTTTTTTTTTTTTTTTTGAGGTACTGGGATGGGGGATTAAACCTGGGACCTCATATTTGGGAAGCTGGTACTCAACCACCAACTCACGATGGCTTCCCAGGGTTGTTATTTTTAATTTGTTTGCTTGTTGTTTTTTTTTCTTTTTTTTGGAGGCATCAGGAACTGAACCTGGGACCCCCCATGTGGGATGCAGGCGCTCAACTGCTTGAGCCACAACCGCTCCCCCAATAACTAATTTTGATAAAATACTTTAAAAAAACGATTTACATAATCTAAAATTGAGTAAATATATGCTAACTTACAAGGAAAAATAATTATGATGATTTATAAGCAGGGAATACCTATTTTTAATTTTAATGCAAAGAGGTAAGACTTTCTAGATCAGGGGTTCCCAGGGGTCCACAGTTTCAGGGAGTCTATGAGCTTGAATTGAAAAAAATCAACTTATTATCTTTATTTCTCTGACCTCCGATGTCGAGTGTCATAAAAAACTATCTGCCACTACATTCTGCGAAGGGGTCCATGGTTTTCACCTGACTGGCAAAGGGGTCTGTGGAACAAAAAAAGGTTAACCCCTGCTCTAGGTTATACACTAATGAATTAAGCTATATGTATATATAAGCCTTAAAGTAGTGAAGAAGACATTTAAGCAAGGGAGGTTCTGAAGAGTGGCATGTTAGGCCTCCTCACTCATCAGAAGGTACAATGGACTGGCAAAGAATCTGCAGCTCCTTTTTCTAAAACTTAAGAAACAAAAAAAATACGGAATATAAATCACGAAAAACTAGATACAGATTCAAAATATTTTCTGTAGATGGGCTTTTAGTATAAGCACTAAGTTAAAAAACCAAAACAAAACACAAAAAACACTCTGACCACGGCTTATTAAAAAGGTTAACTATAACTTCAGTACTTGCTAGGATATTCAATACCTTCTAGAAGATATCAGAAGCTTGGCCATGGTCCTGTCTGGTGTGATTTTTTTGTTTTTTGTTTGTGACCTGTTTTTAAGATAGCATAAAATAACAGGTCAAGAACTTTTTTGGACTAAACTGAAGTTTGCTGAGAACACTTAGAATGCTAAGAGGGTTCCTAAACTGCTCAATATTTAGGATTAGTAAGGCAGGTTAACATAATAAGCTGTGGTTAGACAAAACTGAGTTCAAGCCACAGCTACATCATTGATTGGCTGTGAAAAAAGAAACCCGAGAGGCAGTTTCCCTACGTGTGAAATAAAAGTATCTCCCTTGTTGGATTTTTAGAAGTTTCAATAAAGAAATGTGTGTAGGTAGGTGGATAGCTAGATATTAAGATATAAATATATAGCAAGGGAGGGACCACAAACAGTCCTTAGTTTCTAACAACAATTATTCTGATTTTGACCTCTTTTAAGGTTAGAGATCTTTTCATGGCCCCAGTTTAAGATACAAGTAGAAAGATAACTGATAAAAACAGATACTACCTCTTGTATCTGGGTTTATCCATGATGTTGCACAGTGGATTTTCAAGGGACACCCATTAAAAACTTTTGAAAAACATGCACCCATCTGGAAAAACAAAGAATAACAAATATGAAACAGTGACAAGTCTTAAATATAACATGTGAAATGTAATTATTTTCTAGTTTAATGTGAGATTATAGATGGTAAACTTAAATTTTGATCATCTTCAAATTTACAGAAATAAATGTACCAAATCATATCATTTGCCTAACAGTGGTAGCTACAAAGTTCCAGGTACAACAATGATTTTCAAATGATAAAAGAGGAAGAGAAAAAAAAAATCATTTAAGTTTTTCTATCTCCTCAACTAAAAAGGCAATAATAGCAATCAATTCTCTAGAATAATTTGCTTACAGGGATAATATCATTTACATGCCCACATTAAAAGAAAACAATAGTCCATGGTAATAAGGAAATAATATTCTACAAAGGTGGTCATTTTTTGGTATTGTTTCATGGTATTAATTTTTGAATTTAATATTACAAAGTGAAAGATATATGTTTGATTTTAAATTCATATATGTACTATGATTTCAAAACATACAGACCCATTATTTTTCATGGAAGGATTCATCAAAAAGCTTTATTCAGTGATGTTCACATTTATTTATCAAGTCCATTTACAAATCTTTCAGATAATAAATACCTTATAATGAGATATAATACCACTCATTTAACTTTACATTATGTCTTAAAAGAGTGAAATGTTAATTTTGAAATTATTGTTCTGGATAGAATAAATACTTAAGGTATAAGAAAGCTTTCTCATTTAATCATTCTTAATACCAACAACTTGGGTCAAAACTAATTACAAATATATTTGGTCAGAGGAAATTTCTGTATTTGCTATCTTGTGCTAATTTAAAAGAACAGCACTGTGCATGTTTTTAGAGCAGGAATGTTTTCTTCATAAAAACACTGAGGTAACACACTGAGAGACAACACATCACTTATCTATGGTGAATTAAAAATATCAATATAAAATAATTTAAACATTGAGCCTTAAAATTTCCTTTTTACTAATAGAAACCCAAGCAATATTCTAAACTATTAGTACCAAAAAAAGAACAACTTAGTCTGACAATTCCATTAGGTGGTCGGCAATCAATAAAAAATATTTTATAGTATAAAAGTAGAATCTGTATCACTTAACTAATTCCAATAATCACTTTTTATGATAGCTACCCAAATTCCTATGTTAAGGTTGTTAAGCCCTAGAAATCCAAATGACAAAAGGAGGTATGAAATCATCAAGCCCGTGTCAGCTTTAAGCTAATGTGTATACTTACATCCTTTTGGGCATTATTTGTGGATTTTTCAGGATTCCCTAAGTATAGGATCATGTCTTGTGTCTATGTGTAGGAAGAAGAAGAGTTTTACTTCCTTCTTTCCTATTTGGATACCTATTATTTATTTTTCTTGCCTATTTGCTCTAGCTAAATCTTCCAGTACCATGTTGAATAATGATGGTGACAGTGTGCATCCATCTTGTTCCTAATCTTAGGGGGAAGGCTATCCATCTTTTACCACTGCATACGATGTTAGCTGTGGGATTGTCACAGATGTCTGTTATAATGTTAAGGATGTTTCCTTCTATTCCTAGTGTTCTGAGTTTTTTTTTTAATTAAGGAAGATATGTTGAATTTTGTCAAATGCCTTTTCTATGTCAATCGAAATGATCATGTGTGTTTTTCTCTTTGTTCTACTAATGTGGTGTATTATATTAATTGATTGTCTTATGTTGAACCATCCTTACATTCCTGGGATAAATCCTACTTAATCACGATATATAACTCTTTTATTGTACTTTTGTATTCAGTTTGCTAATATTTTGTTGAATGACTCAACCTAATTTTAATCCTAAAAAAGACAACCTATCTAATTAAAAAAAAAAAAAGAAAAACGGACTATAATATAGGACATTTAAATTAAAGTTCTAGGTCTGGTTGGAGTTGGGTAGAGTTTTGTGATCTTGGTAACTATGATCCCAGTTTTACTCATGGGCAAAATAAAGAGCTTGGGCCAGATGATCCTTCAAGGTTCTTTATAGTTTTATAACTATTATTTTGATAATTGAAATCCATTAGGAAAAAAAAAGTGTCGTATCTACATTTTGTACTTTTTATTACACACATATGCCCTTTTCACATTTGTTAAAAATAGATGTAAATAAAATATTAATAAATTTTTGAATCAAGGGGCTTTAAAATGTATAATTTATCAATATTTTATTTTGAAAAGCTCATTCTCAGATGTAATCAATTAACATTTAAATTAGCAATCAGATTTTTTTCAACAGTAATTTAGGTTCTTTCAAACAGGCAAAAAAAAAAAAAAACCTAACCAAAAGTAAATATTCAAACAATTATGTCATTATATTTAGTTTGAAAACTTAACCTATTTATTACTTACATGTACTTTAGGTGTTGGGGGAAGACCGTTACTAATAGGCTTCTAGGAAAAAAACATACGCATGGTTATTACTTTTTGCTGTTGTTCTGTGTAACAATACTGTATTTCAAACACATTTACTCAAATAAAATACCTGAATACACACATTCTCTTTATAAATCAAAACATTATAGATCAGGCTGAAAGTCCCTATAACTCCTCCATAGTCCAGTTATTCCTAGTACTTGCTCTAAAGAAAACCGTTTTGGCGTGTATCCTTCCAAATCTTTCTGTAGCCAATTATATGACCTCATGTATTAGTGTATTCTTCCTGTCCTTTTTGTATTCATTTATATACATGTACTCACAGTAAATACAGAGTACTGCTTTTGTGTGCTTCATACATAGTTACGCATTATTTAGCAACTTGTTTTCGCCACAATATCGGGTGTTAGCATTCCATCCAATACATATAGATTTGGTTCATTCATACTACAGCATAATATGAATATAACATACTTCATTTGACTATTTCCTAATTATCATTGGGTAAATGATTTTCAATTTTACTATTAAAAATTTTTTACTATTTAAAAAATTGTTTTTACTGTTTACCGTTATAAATGCTGAAATGAACAAGAATACATGCCTTCTTATGCACGAGTCAACTGTTTTTTAGGGAGCAGTGTAAGAAATGAGACTACTAGAATATGGGATCTCTGTAGCTTTTACATTTTAGTAGATAGTAACTGCCAAACTGCCTTTTACAGTGCTCAGGTCAAATCACGCCCACTGGCAATGTATGAGAGTTCCTGGTTCCTTACAATCTCACAGACACTTAATATTATCACACAGATTAGCAAAAAGTATTTTCTCATATGTTTCTAATTTGCATGCTTCTGATTGCTAGGAAAGTTGAGATTCTTTTAACTGTTTATTGGCCCTCTGTATTTCCTCTTCTGTGGATTGTCTTTTCCCATTTTCTACTCAGATCCTCTCTAACCCCAATTTGTTGGAGTTCTTTATATATTTTAGATTTGAATACTCTATCTGCTATACATATTGCAAATATTTCTCCCAGTCTTATGTGCTTTAAATTTGTTCAAAGTACACAGACAATATAAGGAGAGCAAAAGCAGCACATTTCTTCACCCACTTTCTCCTCAAGAAGCCAGAGACTTTCCAAGGGGCATCATTCTTGGATAAGATAGCTTATACTTTGAACATGAATTTCATCAAAGTCTAGATTTCTTTCAAGATTAATCTTAATAGCAGCATTTTAAGGAATGGAATTATAATTTTTTTCTCAGTCTGATATAAATTAATCATTTAAAAGACGCAATAATTGACAATGACAACTACTGTTAACTGGTTTCATATGTATGATGCAAATGAAATATTTGATGTAGTACTACTTATATGAGTAATTATTAGACAGTTATGAAATTAAGACTATATATTTTATTTGTAAATATGATTTTGAGGAGGTACAACATTATCATATATTATTGCCACTGAATTCTGATAATTTTGATACTATTTTGCAAAGAACTGATGTCCTTAATATTTTTATATTGATATTTCCTTATACTATATATTAAATTATTTACACTATATATATTTATATCATCTATTTTAGCAAAATATCATTTTTTTATTAGAGAGCTCTGAATTTATAGCTCTCAGATTTAACTTAGGCATCAGCAGAATTGGCTGTAAATCATTTCACAAAACTGCACAAACTGTAATCATGTTTCAATATACCATGGATACTGTTTAACCTATGATATAGCCATGTTCATTATCCTAATGAAATTAGGTAACAGAAAAGCAAATTAGAAATGCACGCATAAAGAATGCATGCATAAAAAATGCATACAGGGGCCGGCTGTAGCCCAGTGGATAGGGCGCCGGTACACCACATGGGAGGCCCTGGGTTCGGTTCCCAGGGACCTCTCCGAGCAGGCAGACCTACTGAGAAGGCAAGCCTCCGCCATGGGCATGGCAAAAAGCTGCCACAGGCAGGGCAAAGCCGCCACGGGCAGGGCGAGCTGCCCGTGAACGGAGCAGAGCCGCCCGGGAACGGAAGCAGTGCCGCCCGGGAATGGAAGCAGAGCTGCCCACAAGCGGGGCAAGCCGTCTGCCTGCGCAGTAAGCTGACTCCGCGCGTCGCCGCAGCGGGGGAAGACAAAGCAGACACAGAAGAACACAAAAATGAACACACAGCAAGAGCAAGCAGCAAGCAGAACGGGGAGGGATATGTAACAAAAAACAAACAAACAAACAAAAAAAAAACAGGAATATATTTAAAAAAAACATCTCTGAAAGGTTATTATAATGTGTTGCAGTCATTAACCTGCGTATTTGTACTAAAGATTAGGAGGGCTGCTAAAATCTAAACTGATGAAAGCAAAAATACACTGCAAGGTTGGAAAGAATTTCATAAAAACCATTCCTGAAGGACATTTTATTTTTGTTAAAAATGTCTTAAATCTCACACATTACAATGGATAGCTATAGTCAAAGAATAACTGAATTATAAAAAATAGTATATCATATTCTATAGTGAAATCTTAAAAAAAAGTTCAACAAACATCATACAAAAAGTTCTAGCAATGGGATATTGCACAAAATCATAGCCAAATCCATATAAATTTATGAAATTATACAGTTTCTATAAAAATAACAAATATTAATATACACAAAACTTCAAAAAATACCCTCTCAGTTCATGATCTCAGTGAGCACTCTGTTAAAGTACTGGGGATTTTAGGGATTTTTTTTTGCTGTTGTTTTAAATTCTATGATGGTGGTGACTATCTTATGATGGTTGGGCATAATTTCTTCACAAATGTTTAAAATTATTAATTTCTTATGATCTCTGAAAATTGTCTTCATATTTAATAATATTTAATAATACATCACAGTGCTTTTTTTTACATTTGTAACAGGAATGGTTGCTAAGTCTCATTTCATCTTATATCCACTAGGAAATAATCTTAATTTTCCCTCTTATTAATTATTGTTTTGAGTAAGACCAGCAACATCACTAACTGTGTCAGCTACAGCTAGAAATTTGTCTTAACAGTGGCCACTGGAGTTTAGTACCAGGGAGAGGGAAAAAAGAGATGTAATATGGGGGCATTTTCGGGACTTGGAATTGTCCTGAATGACACATTATATATACTGCTATAACCTACAGAATTGAGTGGGAGAAAGTATAAACTACAATGTAAACTATAATCCATGCTTAGTGGCAATGTTCCAAAATGTGTTCATCAACTGCAATGAATATACCACAGTAATAAAAGAAGGTGTTAATATGGGGAAAAGTGGGAGGTGTGGGGATTGAGGCATATGGGAATCCCTTATTTTTTTTTATGTAACATTTTATGTAATCTAAGTATCTTTTAAAAATAAATAAAAAATATATTAAAAAAAAAGAATTTTGTCTTGAGAGAAGCTATTATTTTCCTTATCTGCCTATGTCCTTCTTTCCATAATTTCCTGAGACTGAAAGAGGAATTTAAGAGCCAATTCTCATCAATGAGAAGAGTAATAGTTATTTTCTGAACAATCACAGGAATACTAAAATATTTACCTGTATGTAGAAGATCACATTTTGTAATACATTATATAACAAGTTGGTCTAAATAATAGTGAATAACAGAGTGCCATTATTGAAGTTTAGCATAGCAAAGTTATTTTTCCCCTAAAATTTATGAAATTTATACCTCATTATAATTAATATACTAAAATATCAATATACTGATTATAAAGTATTCAATTGATAATAGTTTCACTAATTAGTGCAAAACTAACTTAATAGTGACAAAGGAAACAAATATAAGTAGAGCTTATGAATATCAATACCTACTGGTACATCTTTCTTCTCTTTTCTTGCAAGGTTTGTGCCTCTGTGTTCATTCTGTTGTTGGTATAAGGAGCCATCTCGTTCACCATTTAGTTGGAAGGAACTCACTCCATTTCCTTTAATAAGATTTGTTTAAATGTATTTAAAAAGGATTAAATTTCACTAAAAATTTTCATTCAGAAAACTATCAGGGGGGCCAGCTCGATAGCCCAGTGGATAGGGCGCCGGCATACCACATGGAAGGCCCCGGGTTCAATTCCCGGGGACCTCTCCTAGTGGGCAGACCGCCTTGAGAATGGCAAGCCACCATGGGCGGGCTGGAGCCGCCGTGGGCAGGGCAAGAAGCTGCCACGGACAGGGCAAGAGCCGCCACGGGCAGGGCAGGTCGCCCGTGGATGGAGCGCAGCCAGCCACCCGCGAACTGAATCAAGCGCCGGCCATGAACGGACGCAGAGACCGCCCACAAGCGGGGAAAGCCGCGCCTGCGCAGTGACCACTCTCGGCGCGTTGCCGCAGCGGGGTGAAGGGGAGATATGTAATAAAATAAATAAATCTTTAAAAAAAAAAAAAAAAAGAAAACTATCAGGTAGGAAAGAAAAATATTAACTGAGACAATTTCAGTCTTCATTTGGGATTATACAATCAGAATATTTAGAAGTGAAGTAAGAAGTTTTACATATTTTCCTCTATTAATATCTCTATTTCTGGTATAAAGACAAATTTAAATTTAGGTTGTATATGTATTTGTTTGAGTTAAAAATACAAAAGAGAAAGACTGAATTCACAGCTATTTTCAGGAAAAGGACAATTTATAGTATGTTATCCAAGAAACTTTTCAGTTGCTCTTTAAAAAATTGCTTCCTTTGGATAATACAGAACCAGCTTTGCAGTAATAAAACAGAAATTTCTAAAAAAGATTAAAAAAAAAAAAAAAAAAAGAAAGAAAAACAAATGAACGAAAGAAAGAAAGGAGGCCACAGCAATTTTTAGTTTTGATTAGGAGTCAAATACATAGCAAACAGTGACAACTGTTTCCCTAAATATGAATGTGGTTAAAAAAAAAAAAAAAA
>PVKH010000393.1:0-39120 GCA_004027955.1 Chaetophractus vellerosus
TAGATAGATAGATAATGGTTTTCAATTTTGTCAAATGTCTTTCTGTTGTTTGTCAAAAGGTCATTTATTTCTTTTTTATAAAGATTCATTTGTAAGATATATTATCCCAGTAACCTTCCTAATACTGAACCATAATTGTTTTTCCCTGTTTAGTAATGATGTACTATTTGCTAAATATACCATTAAAATCTGTTTGCTGACATTTTCTCTGATTTGGGATATTTATATTTAGTATCAAGGTTATGTTAGCTTTTTCATTGTACTAGAACAGTTTCTTTCCACTTCTTGAAAAATTTTGGTGATTTCTCTTTTCCCAGGAAATTAGCACAGCCATTGTTATTTGAATTTATTATTATAGAATCATTTATAATATTATTTTAAATGTATTTCTGAATATATTTTATTCCATTTTTATTTTCTGATTATCTGTATTTTTAAATATTTTTCTTTTTCCCTAATCAAATTCACTAAGAAATTATAAACCCACCCTAAAAATAGAGAAACTTACAGATTTAATTTTTAGTTCTGTTTATTTTTATGGATTTGTTAAATTTGATTTTTATCTTTAATAAATGTCTAAATAAATTTTATTAAGATATATACAACTTTGCATTTTGTTTTAATGTTTGGTAAACTTGTGACTTAGGATATGAGTGATTATTGAGAGACTATTAAATAATCACTAAACAATATTATAAACAACCAGAGTAGAATTGTGTTCCCTAGATGATCATAGAGAAGGTTTTGCAATTATTTTTTCTTCATTTCAATAACCCACTGGGGGTGGGGGTTTCTTCTAATTCCAAGTAAATTTTGCCATAGACCACACTTGGCAAATGAAGGGCATAGGACAGGAAATAAAACCCTCCAGCAGGGCAGTACTGGTCATTTCTCTTCAATGTGAGCTGTACTTGGAAGATTCATTTAGAGTATAGATCAGGTGCAAGGAGATGCCACCCACATTGGTGAATGCAAAAGCCTGCCTCATGAGAAGCGTTATAGCCCAAAGGAACCACTATCTCTTATACCAACTTGAAAAGTACAGCTTCCAGGGTCCCCCAAAAGGACAGGCCAAATTACAAGAATTGCCACATACAGAGAAGCTCCAATACATGGCTTCTTTCCATGCATTTATTTTTCTTCTATTCCAAATGACATTTGCCATTCAGGGGTCATTTGTACTATAAGCAATGTTGCCTAGTAACATAGTTAACATTCCACATTAATCAGGTTTCCAGGAGAACAGAGCTATAAATTAACCAAAGGCCACATTTTTATGCAGAATAGGGAAGTGTAAATTTAGATATATATATATCTTATTATTTTTTGCCTAACTAAAAATATATAAATGCAATATTTCTTATCCTACCTATGTAACTTAAAAATCCCATCTTAAATCCATTTTTTTCTCTTTTTTTTTTGTTCTCCATCTTTTTACAGGTAAAATATGGAAATTATGCTTTTGTGTGGGATGCAGCTGTATTGGAATATGTAGCTATTAATGATCCAGACTGTTCCTTTTACACTATTGGGAATACCGTTGCTGATCGAGGATATGGAATTGCATTGCAACATGGCAGTCCTTACAGGGACGTTTTTTCACAGAGGTAAGATTTGTATGTGGTCCAAATAAGGAAAGAGGGAATTTAGACCAAGTAAATTCACTTGGTTATCCAATGTGGTTTATTATATTTTGTTTTCTTTGTCTGGACAAGCATTTCATTTTCAATAACAACAACTAAAAAGTTAGTCACGAGTGGTTGTTCAGTAAGACATTAATTTTCTAAAGTATGTACTGAAATCTTACATTTACATGAAACATTTTTTCCATATAAATGAAAAATAATGTGTTGTATATAACTCATTTTACTCTAAAATTTGATGTACAAATTTTTGATGTAAATTATTATGTTAGTAATTTCTGTTAGAACTATGAGCAATCTACTTTTTGCTTTTATAAACTAAATGTCATATAGTTAGGAAAAATATTTCACTTGTAAAAGCATAAAAGTGAAATCTCTGCTATACTGAAGCAGATAATGATAGGGGATTTTCCATCTGAATTTTGCAAAGTACCTTGGGTAAGAGTTCTAGTCTTTCTCACCTGGTGACAAAGTAGACATAAGACTTTGTCATGGAAATCAAGGAGATGGCTTATTAAGAAATTATAACCAACCCCAACTCGGAATTTGCTATTATAAAGGAGGTCTTTAAAAAGACATTTTTGAAATGTTTATTTTAGATTAACAATGCATAAGAAGAGTTTAGACACTGAAAGAGCTTCACAAAGATCACCCCCATTTCATTCTGTCTGCTACCAAACCAGCTTGGACCTAACAGAAATTTATATTTTCTAGGTGAAAGTGCATTCCGTTTGACACTACTAGTAATTTTTTTATTTTCTAGATATTCTTTTATCAATTCTCTAAAAGGTAATACCAGATCAAAAGGGCAGTTTCAGATAGCAACAAAGCCCCAAATTTCAAAGTATTTTAGTTGTATTTCTCAAAATTTTAGTATAACAAAGAAACTGGCATTTTGTATTTAAAAAAAAATCTGTCAGTAGCTCAGAATTTATGACATAACTTTTCCATTAGCTAACTAGCTAACTTAAAAAATCTAAGCCTCTTTCCTTATTTGCAAAATGATGACGTTAGATAAACCCTAAGTTTCTGTATTAGTAAACTTTTCCATATAGCAAACACCTCCAAAGTAACAGAGAATTAAAAGAATATATTTTTCACACACAAAACATTAGGGCTGTGTTAGTTTTGTTTTTCTGCAAGCTGTGCGCCAACTGCAGGTCTGCTCTATGCATCTAATCACTCCAGGGCACAGGCTGAAGAAGCAGCACTTTTGGAGACATGCTATTCTCATTGTAGAGCGCTGTCACAAAAGAAGCTAGTAGAAATAGGCAGTATCTCTTGAACTTCTGCTTGAATATGGCATAAGTCACATCTTCTCTCAGATCACTAACCAATGAAAGTCACATGGCCAACCCAATATCAATGGAGTGGGTAAGTTATTCAACATAAAGGGAAGAAGGAAGTAAATAAAATTGTGAACAATAATACAATCTCTAAATGGTCTCTTCTGACTCTAAAAAAATTCTAAGTATAAGATAAGAGTGAAATATGCGTGAGTAGGTTTGCAAAATATTAAGGTATGAATAATGATTATTCAACCAAAGTGCTTTTATTGAATACCTACAAGACCTATAAAAAGGTCAGCAATGTGCAGCTGCTAAAGAGGAACAAACAGGGGAACAATTATGGTATAGGAAATCTGCCTGCAAAGTACTTTCAATCTGGTTGGGAGAGACAAGACCAATACACATGAAGCAATGAACAATATAAACATTTCTATAAATTTGTGTTAACATTTATATATGTAATATCAGTATTCCTTATTTATATTGTGTTAAGTTGTGTAGTTGAGATATGGAAAGAACTGAGTAGCATATAGAATAAAGAGCTAAACAAAGGGGACATGAGTGTGTACTAGAATTATCAGTGTAAGCTCGCCAGAGGAAGCTAGCCTTGACCTTCATCTTGAGGGATTAGTAGATTACAGTAAAGTGGAAAGGAAAAAAATATATAATTATTAGAAAAACAATGGCACCAACAGAGTATAAATAGCCTTGACCTTGATCTTGAGGGATTAGTAGATTACAGTAAAACGGAAAGGAAAAAAATATGTAATTATTAGAAAAACAATGGCATCAACAGAGTATAAATAGGAGAGAGCATAATGGGATAATAAGGACACTGACATAATTTGAAAGGATATTTGAAGTTTAGAATTCTTATTGTTGGCCACAAGGAGCTACAAGAATCTATTGTCCATTCTAGTGTCTAGGAATAAAATGAAGAAGGTGACATTTAAAGAAAGGTTAATCTAATTTTGATTTGAATGATGGATTCCAACTGGCAAAGACTAGAGAAAACTTGGAGACATGAGAACCTGAAGGCCTGCTCAAGAACTGTTCAAGTGAGAATGATGATGAAGGGAAAAATAGAAGAGACTTTTCCAAAGGAGTATGCACACTATTGTTTTTATTGATTTAGATGTGAGGATTGAAAAGCATGGTAGAGATGCCAGAGTTTTATGGTGGAGGCCAGCAGAAAAGGATAATGGAGCTTAGCATGAACCAGATAGTAGAGAAAAGGACTATTTATTCCTTAGTTTTTTTCCCATTAAAGGTGTTCTTTGTTACCAGATAAAGCCAAATAAAGTCAATATGTGAGCATAATAGTAATTAAAGAAATTTTTATAAATTGCATCAAGTGTTCCATTTCTTATTGTCCCTGTGGTACTTTACCCACCAGCAATTTGAATTCTGAGGAAATGCACTCCAGTAAACTAGTGAAATGTAATATTAAGCAGTGAGCATTATTTTTCCTTTGTTTGATATGCATTGTGGATGTGCACAATTTACATTATCCCTTTCTATAACCTGCATCCTGGTTCCCTGACATCTGGAAGAGAGAGCCAGAAAACTAAGGTGATCAGGCAATTGTCATGTGCCAACTCGTCTTTTGATACACATGTGCCGCATTAACCTGCTACCCACCCTCAGCCTGAACTCAGAAAGAATTGGCATTTGTTCTCTTTTGCGATAGCCAATAGATTTTCTCATTTTCATTAACTGATTTACAAAATTATAAACACCGCTAAATTTAATGATTGTAGTACTCTTTGAAAATTATTGTATCTAACTTTGATTCATCCTGTGCAATTGATTAAACTAGATCACTGATTGCTATCACAATTATTTTCAATGAAAATGACTGTATTCTTGGTGGTTTTCAATGCAATATTAATTAATGATTTTTCAGTGATTATATGCCTCACCATAATTTATAAGATCTCAAGGTATTTTAATATTTAATAAATAGTAATATCTAAGAAGATATGTATATTAACAAAGTAAGTACATTTTTATCTACTATTAGTAAATATCTTATATGCTTATATATTTTATTGGTACTTCAGAACAATCTTACAAGATTTTGCACATTTGATTATTATACACTTGCATATTAAGGCACAACTGTTATGCTACAAGTATATACACTGAGTGGATGGGCCTGTACCTTGGCAAGCATCAGGTAGTGCCTGAGAGTCATGGAATATAGTTATTCACTCAGTTGTTCAATTGTATAAAAGTAGATACACTCAAATTATTTTTAAGGACCAGTAAGTGCTGCATTGTATATAGCCATAAAACTGGATAGAAGAGATTTTGTACACTAAATTAGATAATTTGGCAGCAGAAGTTAATGTATTTATGTATCTGATCAGATAAGTAACTGGAGTTATTCTATGGTTCTGTGGGGTGGCTTGGGGGGTTTTCTTTTTGTTTGTTTCTTTTTTCTTTTTTTTTTTTTTTTTTGCTTTAAGTGAGGATGCTTTGATCTGTCATTTAACATGAACATGAAATGCTAGACACTCTTGTTAACGTCTAGCAATTGGGATGGGGGAAATACAGCGATTCTTGCTAAAGCCTTTTTTTTTGCATAAGAGGGGGAAATGGGGAGTGATTGCTAAATGGATATGAGGTTTCCTTTTGGAGTGAGGAAAATATTCTGAACTAGATAGTAGTGATGATCCCATGGCTTGTGAAGGTACTAGTGGTAAATTTTATGTTATGTATATTTCACCATAATTATAAATATCAATGAATTAGAAAATAGATAATAGTAGTTGTAGTTCCAGTTGCTTATTTGAGCAAAATAAATAAATACATGTAACTGTGAGAAGTTGAGTAATAAAAGAGGATGAAGCACCAATATGTAAATAAGAATTAGAATTATGATACACACAGATAGAGAATAAATAGATACTTGCTATTGAAAACCTTACTATAACATGTTACCGTCTCATAAGGGAAAGAAGGAAAGAGGGAGAGTGGCTGCCACCACCCCTCCACCCTAAGCAATTACAATCCAACGAGGAATGTCTTTGGGCTGCTGAGGGCTGGGTTTTAGGATTCCGCTTTTACATCTTTCTTTAGGATGTACGAACAAATATCATGTGAATGAAGGCTCATGTAGATATAAACAGGTGCTTCCTGTTGCCAGTCCCCTTTGTGCAACTGTTCTCTTCTCAGAGATGTGCGTTATGGCCCAGCCACTTGGGCATTTCCTGGGACAGGAGTGAAAAAATGATCTCAGTTCACTGCCTTGCCTTTCCAAATGGAGTGGTTCCACAATAAATAGACTCAAGAATATAAATGCCTCAGTCAGCAACATTGCTTCCGGTTGGGTAGTTTCAGACAGAAAAAGAAGAGTACTGCACCTCTGAGCAATTACGATGAGGCTAGGCAGAGTAGGCACAAAATCAATGTGTTGACTTGGTAATTTGCAGATATGTCTTGGTGGTTAGTTAAGTGAAATATTTAGTATTAACTTTAATGAGAGAACTGTGGTCATGCTAGAAGTACAACTTATTCCATTAGTCCATTTAGATAAAGAAGAAAATGGTTGGGTTAATGAGACATTAAAGGTGCAAGATTTGGTCTGAAATCCTTCTTGTGCTCTTTGGTAGTACTACTTCCTTATGAATTCCTACTCAATCAAATACTAACAGGTTATGCTATCATCTCATATCAGAGATGGAAACACCTGTTCTGGAGTTGCTAGCCACTCCCTCTTTCCTAGCACGTGTTGATTTGTAGGCAACCAGTTTCTCAGTGTGACTTTTTTCAGTATGAATGAAGTCATCCTTTTATTCCAGGACCCATTTCCTGTTGGACATTTTAGCATCTGTTGCCTTTTTGGATGCTCCCCTCTTTCCCTTGTTCCCCTAGCTATGGAAAGCTTTCAGCTTGAGTCCTTAGGAAAAGGTGGATGGCATGTGAAACCTGAGAGTACAGAACATGTTGCCATCTTGTAAAGGCTTTATGTCTACTTTATCATTGTCTCATATGGCCTCAGAAACACCACCATTCCAAGCGGGGAGTCGGTCTCGTTGGGCAGAATCCAGACCAGAGTCGGACCCTGGCCAGGAAATGGGTATTTTATAATAATGGTTTGATTTTTTATATTTCAAGAGAATCGTTTTTTCCAATGTATGTTTTTCCCCTCTTTCCCAGTTTTCTTATCACTTGCAGTAGATGGCTTATTTTGCATTCATACAGACTATGTTCCAAGTCCGTTTCATCTGGTAAACTGAAAATTATTGCTTAATTAAAAATATTAATGTCAGTTAATATTTGCAATGAATTTTCTACCTAACACTTTTTGTTCCTCCAGTGCTTTATGGTGGCCTCTGGCTTGTAATAGTCCTTGGTATAAAATATAAATATATTATATAATATATATATTTATATATATATATGTTTCATTATAGGCATTTAAGAATACAAGAAAACTGAATTTTTCAGAGTGATTTCATTGTGATATGAATAAAATTAAATCCACTGTTGACCTTAAAATCTTAACTATTCAGAAGACTGAAAAATCTACCAAAAAAAATATATTAAGCATTTAGTATGAACTTACATCTCTCCTCAAATCTTATTGGTTAGGTGTCCACTAAGTAGTCCATAAGTAGTAGTTAAGTTAATTAGCTTAATTTTACAGTTCTGCAATAAAAGAGTCACATTTTTGCTAATTGACTTCTGTTTCCTACCTTTTGGGTATAGAACTACCAGGTGGAACACATTCCACAATTACATATTTTAAGTGGCATGGAGAATTGTTTTACTTGGATTCATGATAGTGGCATAGATGCATAAACAATATTTTGATCTAATCACAGAATTTCAAAATTTTTAGAAATGGATGGAATAGTAGTTATCCCCCTTTTACCAAGAATGAAACTAGTCCAAAGGATAAATGACTTAGAATCACAAAAAGCAATGAAATCGGGAATTTTTCAAGATATCTGATTCCATGTCTAGTTTTCTGGTAATTGTGCACCCTGTCTACCCGTATCTTCTAAAAGCATCGGAGAATAACAATAAACACTTACATAGTACTAAACTGTTTGCCAGACTCAGAGTTCCTACACAGGAGGTGAATTCTATTATTATCTTCATACTATAGATACGGAAACTGAGACATAAAGAGATAAAGTAACTTGTTTTATCTGCAAAACTATTGAGCAGTAGAGTCAATATTCAAACTGTTGTAGTAGTTTATCTCCAAAAATCTAGGATTTTTACCACTTTGCTGAACTTCTTCTCATGTTAATGGCATATCCCTTAAAATAGCTGTGTTTCATATAAACACTTAGAAAATCTCTCTATCTCTCTGTATCTCTATCTCTATCTCTATCATCTCTTTCTCTCTTCATCTCTCCATCTCTTTCCATCTCTCTCCTCTCTCAGGGATGCAAAATAGAATTAATCATAATTCTTGATTTATGATATAGTTTCATTATTTGCCCATGAATGGGTTTTCATGAATGGAAAGCTTTTATTTTGTTTTAACAATTTTAAAGCTCCTTATAGTCTTTTTTCCCCTCTCACTGTTAACTATTAGAATGTCTAGTGCTTTACTCTATAGTTTTTCTGAGATTCAGGAAAAGAACATTAAATATTTTTGCCTCCTTCTCTCTTAATACCTCTTACCCTTTACCATTTGGGTCCTGCCTCATGTTAGTAAGCTCCTTGAGTTCAAGCATATGGGTGTACATCCTTCATGCCTAGCAGAGAATGAGTATTAAATAAATATTTGACGGATGAATAAAAGGCCTACCTAACTTTTTGGTCAAAGATCAAATATCTATGTTTTCGGTTTGCTTGATATTTTTTTGAAAAGTCTTCGGTTTCTCTTATAATATATTTTTCTTTCTTGATTTCTCCAAATTTTTATGCAATGAGTAATAAAACTCAGAAAGAAAAAGAATACAAACCAAATTCTTGTGTATTTTTCTTTCTAACTCCAGGCTGTAAGAACTTCTACAATTCCATTCCCACAGGAATATAGAAATCATCCCTTTAACTTAAAAGCATAGAACCCTAATCCTTTAGATCTTCAACTAAAATAAGGTAATTTCCAAACATTTTATCACTTTTCATGAAGGAAAAAAAAAAAGCAACCTCTATTGCCCTACTGGCGACTTCAGGATCAATCAACAACTGGTTAACTCCCCACTCAGTTGGCTGGAAGGTTCCTTCACAATGATGCTTATAACCAAACAATTAACTAGTTTCCTTTTACTGGTAAAAAAATATATATATATAAACAGCCCCTCGGCTCTGAGAGTAGGAGTGACATTGTCAAAACACATATATAAGCATTAAATAATGTAAATTTTACATTAAACTGTACTGTATAGAGAATAAATTTTAGAGAAAAGGAAATCAGTGAGGAATAGAATAGAAAAGATTTTATTAGACTTAAGCTAGGAGATTATAAGGATAAACAGAACTTGGGTGTGGGAACAGTGAAGTAAGGACACCAAGAAAAACATGAGGAAATTGTAGAACTGAAAACAGTAATAGTGTGTTCAAAGATAAGGAGAAGGATCACTTTGGCTGGAGATATTGGTAGGGGGATATAGTTAGAGAAGCTAAAATAGAATGTGTTACTCTAGAGCATTGATAGCTGCCACTTCTAAAGTTTGTACTATCCTAACAGTTGGTATATTTCATATAATGCTTGCCATAACTCTGTGAAATGGGTGTTCATTAATTATATTAATTTGAGGAAATCAAGACTCAAAATTAAGTATCTTGCCAAGGTGACACAGCTAATGACAAGTGGGGCTAAGATTAAAACCCAGGTCAGAGCTCCTTTCCTTAGGCTCCCACACTGGCTTTGCATTGCTCTGAGGAGAGGACTCCCTGGACAGAGCAGCATTTGAGAAGTATTCTGAGCTGTTGAGTTAAAGGAGGAGAAAATTTATTTGAGAAAGGTTATTTACAAGACTGTTGTAATATTCCCACTGGGAAGCAGTGAGAATGTTTTCAATGAGAATGAGGAGAAAAGATTAGGGAATAAAAAGTACAGTTTGAAGAAGGGATAGGCAGGACTTGATGGACAGCAGAGGATTGCATATAAGCCAGGAACCCAAAACAGAAAGGCTGTGCAGATTCGAATGTCCAGTAACAAGTCCCTCTTTTCTCCTACTCCTTCCAGCTCTCTTATTTTTCTTTTTTGGTCACCGGTTATTAACTTAGCATTGGCTCAATTTCATCTCCTGGTAAAACCAACTGGAGGGTGATTTCTACAAAACCATGGACTATATATATTTAAAAGATCATAATTCACTACACTGTAGAACTTTATTTCAAAGAAACTTCCAGCCTATAGATTTTTTTGTTCTGTAGTAGCTCATATCACATTCTCATGTCCTTACTGGTACTGCACCTCATATATTATTTTAAAAATACATATATACACATATGTGTATATGCATACATATATAAAATGTTAATAGAAATTCATTTATCAGATATATAATTCTCTTGTACATACCAAAAATAATAGAATTTTATAGCATTTTCTTAAATGCCTTCAATTTGTAAGCCTAAATGTTTCAAAATAGAATAGTATGTTAGTGGTTCTGCTTCCAATACAGCACTGATAGACACAAAGTCCTGAAAATAGAGTTATGGTAGAGAATAGCTACTATTGAACAATACGACAAAAGGGATCTCAAGGTTTGGATAGAGTAGTATGTTAATGGCATATAAAATGTAACTTTTCTGAAATAAATAAAATATCTAACTTCAAAACACCATTGAAAGCAGATGGCACATGCATTCTCTGATGCTTGCTTGTTCCTGAAGTAAGTAACACTAAAACTAAATGGTTTCATCACATCTATGTTTTCTGTCCTAGGTTAAAAAAAAAAAAAAAAGATAGTTAAGATAGGTAGGTTTATATAAAATAAGAAAAGAAAATGTTTGAGGAGTCTAAAAACAAAAGCAGAGAGAGGACACTCAAGGTTCACTTTCAAAGAGATATAGAAATAAAGTGAAATAATGATTTTATTATATAATTATACATAATATTTTTATTTTAAAAGTAATTTCTATTTTAACCTATAAAGTGTGAAATAAAATTAACTTCTTTACTCATAAAATATACATCTATTAAATAAGGATTAGATTCTGGAAGCCATTGAAAAGGAATGTACTACCTTATTTCCGAGCAATGCCCCTGTTTAGTTTGCCAAAGGGCTACTGATGCAAAGACCAGAAATGGATTGGCTTTTATAAAGGGGCTTTATTTTGGGGTAAAAGATGACTGTCCCAAGGCCACGGAAAGTCCAGTTCAAGGCCCAATATGAGATGCTCTCTCACCAAACTCAGCTACCATTGATCCTGTTGTCCGGCCATGTGGCAAATCAGGATGACTGCTGATCCCTGCCGAGTCTCTGACTTCCCCTGGGCTTCTCTGTTTTCCTGCAGTCCTCTCTCTCACATGGCTGGATGAAGTGTGACAGAGCTCTCTTTTCCTGTGTGTGCCTTCATTTATATCAGACCCAGCAAGAAGATGGAGTCTCAACCTGAGGCAGGCCTCACTGACGTAGTTCAGTTGAAAGAGTCTCACACCCAAAGGAATGGATTAGTTCACAAATATAATCTTTCTCTTTTTGGGATTCATAAAAGAATTTCAAACTGCCACAGCCCCTTTAAAACATTTGTTTTAATTCTGAGTTTAGAAAACTTCACACAAGAGAGAAAAACATGAGTTTGCTTATTTGTTATTTTCTTCTTTGTTTTCTGAACCTTTGTTTAGCTATTGTTATGACTAATATCCTATGGGTTTACCAATCATCCTGACTGCTGCTTCAAGTGGAGATCCTGTATAATTAACATTTGCTTTAGTGTTCAGTTTAAATAGATGGGAGAATAAACACAGTTGGTGATTTTATAGTATGTGAATATTTCAAAATGTTTATCTTATGAGCACTATGTGATTTGGGGTTAGTTTTATTAATCTTAAAATGCAAATAACCAAATTTTGAAAAAAATACAAGACTTGACTCTCAAAAAGCATCCATCATTCTGACTGCTGAACAGAGACCTAGCCATTATATAGTGCAATACTTTGAATCAGATTTGAAGTGTTACAGGATTCTGTTTTCCTTGTACTTACATCACATAGCATTTGTGGAACACTTCATCCAAGGTAGAGTAGTATTTCTCTTAAACAAGCATCTTTATTAAACTTTTTTCTGAGAAAAGTACTGAGGCATAGGGAAGATAAATGACTAGTACAAGGTGCAAAGCAGTATTTCAGCTGACTAATGAACCCATAACACTGGACCAAGCTGCACTGCAAGAAGCAAGTATGATCAGCTTTTTTCTTACCAGATTTTTGCTATACAAGATCTCATCACGTATTGTTTCATATTACAGTGATATAAACTAAGTGTAACTAAAGGCTGAGTTTTTAGCAAAACATTTCAGAATTTACAACTACAAATGTGTATGGCCCTTTACAGTACATGTGCACATTCTCATAAACACACATACACACTAGGATCAATTTTAATCTTTTCTAGATAATAATTTAATTAGATTAAAGTTACATCACATTTTTTATTCAAATCAACTATTTTATTCACCAGAATTAGCCCCCAAGACATTTTTTTCACTATTTTAAACAAATATCTACTCTAAAAGGGAAAATTTGTTATTACTTTCTCATAGACACTTAAAATATCATAAGCCTAGTAACATCATGGGAATAAGTGCATGGACTCCCATGATAGTTATGTTGAAAAAGAAAACAGCTATAGAATATGAGACTTGAATGAGATTTTGGCTTTTGTTTAGATTAACTCAATATTTTACAATGTGAAACCAAGAAGGGAAGTTGGGTGACCTGAGAGAATCTAGCCGTTGTTGAGCTTGTCCTTAGGCCACACTAGTTCAGGTTCTCCATCCAGTGTTCCATCCCCTAAACTATTTGAAGAATTTCCTTTGTTTGAAAAAAAAAACTTTTTATCCCAAAAATTTATTAAAATAAATGTTTTCCCAAGTACATTTACCATCGAGATCTTACACAATGGAGCAAGAGTATTAATTAGTAAATATGTTAAGCAGGGTCATAAACATGACTAAACATCTGTTTAAAAGTTGTCATTACTTTAAATAAATATAACAAAAATAGCAAGAAGATGGATAGAGTATTATGGCATATAATACTCTAAGTCATATTTCTAACTTATAGACAGAAATATTACAGTGTAAAATAATGCCATTCATTGCAGACTTACTATGTACCAGGTGCTATTCTATGTGCCCAAAATATATTAACTCATCTAATCCTCACAAAAACCTAGTGAATAAATACAATTATTAGCCTAATTTTACAGATGAAGAAACTGAATTACAGGAAGTATTTGCAATTGCTCAAGGTCATAAAGCTAATAAGTGGCAGAACTAGGACTTGAACTCATGCTGTCAACCACTGTAATATCCAGATTCTTACACAAGTCTACGCACTCATGTTAGTATTAGAAATGGATAACAAGCATCCTAATTGTCTTTGTTCTGCTCAGATAGCTCACTTCTCTCACATTAAAATGCTAATAAGCATTTTAGTTTAAATTAAATGTAGGTATCTTTCAGAAACTTGAACAGCATCCTGACACCAAGAGTCCTCCATTGCAATGAGGTGACAGATCCATCTGAAATATAAGCTGTTTAGCATCAGCTGATCATAAGTAAACAATGAAAGTATTGAAAATTGAAAGCTGGGGATCATACCGTAGTCATTCTCCCTCCTTCCCAAATTTTGCTACAAGCAGCTTAGGACTGTATTTAGCCAAAACTTTTAATTCTTCTTTCATGGAAGCTTTCATTCATTATCACTTTTTAGATGGTGGGATCCATACTTGCCTCTTATGTATCACATTTCATAGTTCTTTGAGCAGCTAAAATAAACTATCATCAACAATTAGACTATCTACTACATGCTGAACATTTACTACTGTGAAACAGAATGTGGGACATGAATTATGATTTAGATAAAAATATAAAATTTTCCATATGGAGTGAGACCCGTGAGTATGTACAGCTCAGAATGATAAGTCTAACAGAGGGACCAATGGTTGTTGCCTTAATGAGTATAGTTCTGTGCTCTAGCACCAACTTCAAAAAGAAAAAGATATACCTGAAAGTTTATACCTTGTGACAGTTTGGCATTATTTATGAATCCCCAAAAGAGAGATTTTGTGTGCAAACTAATCTATTCCTCTGGGTGTGATACACTTTGAATGCATTAGATGTAGCTGATATGTCTTAATAAAATTACCTGTTAAGATTAGGGCTTTGATTCAACCATATCAGTAGGGCATGACTCAGGGTTCAGTCCTCACCTGCTTCATGGGCTGATATAAATGGGCACTCACTCAAGAAGACACAGGAAGAGAGAGAGCTCCATACACACAGAAGAAGAAAGAACTTTGTCAGCTTTGACCCTGGAGCCCTGGAGAGATAGGGGCTCTATGCCAGCCTACAACTAAGATTGGAAGAAGCTGGGCACATGGAGCCTTAGGAGGAAGAAGGAAGGAGAGACCAGGCAGAGAAAACCCACCATCTTGCTTCAACACGTAGCAACTGACTTTGGTGAGAAAGCAATGTTGAGTTGGACTCTTTTGGGCCTTGGACCTGTAAGCTTTTGCCCCAAATAAATACCCTTTATAAAAGCCAACAGATTTCTGGTACTTTGCATCAACACCCCTTTTGGCTGACTAATACATACTTCAAAAGTGTTCAGTCACTTAATAATACATCCAGGAATTGTAATTTTGTGAAGGCATTATGTTTGAAACAATGTTAGTACAAATGGGATTGCTTGAAATCCAATGTTTTTATTTTATATATTATTGACCTTAGAAACTATAGATAAAAATTGATGATTAATGATATTCTATAAGGATGGGGGCATGGAGACCTGATGGGGCGGAGCACATATCCTGGAAGCTGTCCAAAAAAAAAAAAAAAAAAAAAAAGTGGCACATTTTCTGTACTGAGAATGTTTTCCTTTTTTTTTGGTAAAATAATCTTTTCTGTAGTAATACTTTTATTTGAAGGAATTGTCTCAAATTTCTGTTCTTTTTCCATTAATTAATCAAGGTCCCTCCAACAGCCAGCATGGCCCTTTTAGGCAGTCTCCCATAGTCTTTGAGCTAATAACATTAATTTTACTAGTGTGGATTTCTTCTTCTATTTGTTTTGACAAACTTCAGACATTTGACAAGTAAGTTACTTCCCAGTCAGAATGCATTCAGTAAAATTGTGCTGAACCCTTCAGTAAGACTGAAGAGATAGACTGGACCATAACCCAGAGGTCCTGAATATCAGTTCACACTGTATTTGGGACATGGGGAGTCACTGAAAAAGTTAAATAAAACTAGTCATAATGAGAAGTATGCTTTTTGATCATTCCAGAATGAATATGTTCAATGAAATAAAGAGGAATTCACTAGAAGGAAAGGTCAGTGATGAGGCTATAATGTAAACCCAGAAGGCTGGGACTTTTTGTCTCCTTTATTCAGAGATGTATTCCAAGCACTTAGAAGAAGGCTTACCACATAGTGGATGTTTGATCAGCACAGTTGAGTGAAGGAATGAATAAATGAGTCACATAAGCAAAGCTAGAGGACTGAACTAGAGTGAAAGAGTGGAAATGAAAGGTAAGGGAGAGGTGTTTTAAAGGTACTGTTGGCAATCAACTGGCATAGAGATCATGGAAAAGGGGAATCAAGAGAATAGTAATAAATATAGTCATCTTTATTCAATCAATCAACAAATATTTATTAAGCAACTACTTAGGGCCAAATACCTTTCTACTTAACTAGAGTTAAAATAATGAGCAAGACTGGCTCTAATGGAGCTTACATTATACCAGAGAGGAGAAGGAACTATATAATAAACAATAAATAAATAAATAAATGGGGTGATTTCATATTGGAAAAAGGTGTCATAAAGAAAATATAAATGGAAAAGAGAACAAAGAGAGAATTGGAGTAAGGGTTGGGAGAGAACAGCTTAGATAGTTTGGGCAGAGAAGACCTTTCTGAAGAGGTAACTTTTGACTACTATGCTCTTGCAACAACAGATGCAAAGTCTTGGCAGTGAAACAAGCTTGGAATGTTAAAGCAATGGCAACAGGGCCAGTGTGGGTCAAAGAGAATGAACAAACAAAAGAGTGGTATGAAATTTGATTAAAGAGTTAGCTGGGGCTAGGTTTTGGAATGTAGTACCTTGAAAAACAAGGTAAAGAGTTCAGATTTTATTCTAATAACAAAGACAAGCAATTGGAGGTTATTTGAAAAGAGGAGTATTTATTACCTCTGGCTAATAGAGTAGGAGAAGGAAATATGGTGAGAAGGAGGGAGGGCAACAGAGGCAGTGGGCAAAGGTGAATGCAGGAAGATAAATTAAGAAGCCAGCTCAGGAGATGATGATGGTGACTTGGACCAGGGTGATATAATTGAATGGTGAAAAGGGATAGGTTTCAGTCGATCATAGCTATAAAAATGACAGAACTTGCAGATTATTTGGATGTGATGCGTAAAATAAAAAGAGAAATTGGGATAATATATTTTGAACAAATAAGTGGATGATGGTACCATTAGCTGAAATGGACAAAAATGAGCCAGAAACAGGTTAAGAACCAGGGGGAATAAAGATTTCGGCTTGGGGCTTTGTACTTAAGATTTTAATTTAGACATCCAATAAATAGGTTGAGCCGGAACTTACAAACATAAATCTGGAATTTAGGATAAAAGACAAATAAATACAACATGATAGGTAAAAGGTGTTGTATTAGTCAGCCAAAGGGGTGCTGATGCAAAATACCAGAAGTTGGTTGGTCTTTATAAAGGGTATTTATTTGGGGTAGAAGTCCACAGTTACCAGGCCATAAAGCGTAAGTTTCTTCTATCACCAAAGTCCATTGCCATGTGTTGGAGCAAGACAGCTGCCAACGTTTGCCAGGGTTCAGGCTTTTTGGGTTCCTTTCTTCCCGGGGCTGCATTTCTCTCTGGGCTTAGCGCCTCTGTTTCCTCCACAAGGTCAGCTGTAGACTATGAGGCTCTCTGAGCTTTGTTTCTCTCCACAAGGCCAGCTGTGAACTCTCAGGCGAATGGCTCCTTGCTATCCCAGGGCCTTCTCTCCTTCCTCACTAGAACTCCAACATCAAAACTGCTTCAATACTGTCCTTTGCCATGTCTTTTATCTTCGATTCCCCCACCCACCAAGGGGTGGGGCTCAAGGCCTTAATCATAACTTAATCATGCCCAGATTAGCAGACCAGTTTACAAGCATGATCCAATATCTATTTTTGGAATTCATAATTACATCAAACTGCCCAAATACTACAGGTGTTATTTTAAAAAAAAAAAGGATCTTTGTACTAGTTGAAGGAGTTTGGGTTTGATGAATTTAACGATTACTTAATGGTAATTTGAAAGAGATGCTTAAATGATTTCATGGTGGGAAAAGGTTTGAAAGAGATAATAATAGGCACCTTTTATAAAGGTCCCTTCAGCTTAATTAAGTCACATGTCCCATACATCATGTGCTCACTCTGAACTGTGACGATCCCTGCGCGAATAGAGATGACTTAGAGTATCCATCCTGTGTGATAGAAGAGATGTTGGAGTGTCATCTATCATGCCCCCTACAACAAATCTGAAGGAAGAATGTACAGATATTAGGGATATAAAGAACAAAGAAGAATCAACTCAATACCCATAGTAATAGCCAACATTGTCTTGACATTTATTCTGTGCTAAACACTGTTCTCAAAGTTTTACATAGATTAACTCCTTTACTCTTCACAAAAACCAAGGAGATATGTCATTATCATCTCATTTCACAGTCAAGGAAACTGACACATAGCAATATTAAGTGTACCGCTCAAGTTATAGTTAGTAAATGGCTGAACTGGGATTTGATCCCAGAGAAATCTGGCTCCAAAGGTCACATCCTTAATTAGTATGCTCTGGTTAAAGTATGACAACAGAAAGAACAGTGATACCATTTATTCAACTGGAAACTTGTACATAGGAACACAGAAAGGAGGACAGTATGGAAAAGAAGAGTACAATATTGGGTTTTGCACATCTGAATTTGTAGTGCCATCAGGAGACCTATATGAAAACTGTTGAAAGAATAAGACTGCAGGTTGGGTATAGATTTAAAAGTTATCACTACAAAGTAATGATACCAAGGGGAAGAAGAATCAAGAAAAAATATGTGCAGAGAAAAGAGAGTCAATGCCCAAGAACCAATATCAAAGGTAAAGAGAAGAAGAGGCATTAGTCAAGAAGTGGCTGGGAAAGTGAACAATAAGTACTAACAGTAAAATGTGAAATCTCTGATTCCTCGGGACCTAGACAGAGCAATTGCTGTAAGAGATTTGATGCTGGGTAGCTATCCCCTAATTGAAAATGAATTGCTGCTCTCGTCTACCTCTCAGTTCTGCTTGTAGTTTACTCATTCTAACAAATTGGTTCTCAAACTTCAGCAAAACATCAGAATCACATAAAAGGGCTGTAAAAACACAGATTGCTGCATCCCATACCCAGAGTTTCTGATTCAGTACATCTGAGGTGAGCCCCAGAATTTTTATTTCTAATAAGTTCCCAGGTGACATTAAGGTTGCTTGAAGTTCTGGGGTCAGCAATGAGTGAGAACCACTGCTCTAACACGTGGTCTTTGAGTTCCTTGTTATTTTCTAATCTCTTTCTTCCTTTGCATCTCTTTTCATGCTTCTTTACTCTTGCCCTTTTTTCAATACTTTGACTTCATTTTCAGTCATGTACAGCCCACTCCCACTCTATATTATGTCATTTAATCCTTACAAAACATCATTTTAGGGAAGGATTATTGTCCCAATTTAATAGATTAAGAAACTGGGGCTCAGAGAGGATAAGAAAAAAAAGACTTCAGTATTGAACCTGTATCCTAATTACACAGTAGGCTAAGCAAAGTTTTAATCTCTTTGTCCGCATCCTCCCCAATTCTACTTGTTTATTTTCTTCCATCTCATCAACCATAAGGTCATCTTCAACAACCAAAATCCCTTTTCCAAACTGCTGATTTAAAATATAACACTATTTTTCAAATCTTTTGTCGTCGTTTTTCTCTTTGTCTCTTTAGAATTCTTGCTATTAATCAACTTGTTTCTCTAAAACTTGATCTAGTGTCTCAAACAGTGCTTTGCCCATAGTGACTGAACTGAACAAAATGATATTAACTGGGTAGGAGTCTTTCAGATTCTTCATCTCGGCCTACTTTGTATGACCAAGGCTTTTGCCTTTGTTCCAGTCAAATTTCAGACTTTTTTGTTAGTATAATAACTCCTTGAAAGTAAAAATAAACTTTGCCTCTTATAGTCACTAAATCTTGTCTGGTTTCGATAGAGCATAATGAAAAAATTACTACTAACACAAGGATTTTTTGCTTAAAGAATGAAACTAATGAGTCCCTGTCTATATCCTCAAGGCTACATTCCTGGTGGTCGCTCCTGCATCAGTCTGAGTCCCTTGTTAACTTGAAATCACAGAGCCATAAACTCTTGATACTAAAAGCATGCTAATTTATCATATTTCAAAGCCATTTTTACCCCCATCACTGTGAGGAAGCTGAATCTCAGAGAGAGGAGATGAATGGGCAAAAGTCATATAGTTACGTCCTGGCAGAGTTTGAAACACAGAAAATTCCAGATTTCCCTACTAACAGTCTGGTGTGCCCCTTCTACCTCATAAATTTATAACCCTAAAATCCTCATCCATCTCCACACTTTAAAATGTCAAAATCCTAAGTAGATAGATAAATTTCGAATCTGTCCTCTAAAGACACAAAGTGAAACGGAAGAAATCAAAAGGATCCAAAAATTTTTTCTTATCTAGCCCCTCCTTGCCTCTCTCAAGTCATTCGGCATCACTCTCTTCTTCACAAACTGCATGGCAAGACCATGGAGTCTTTTAGGTGCTCTCCTCAGAGTCCTCACTCCTGCTGGCTAACTTTTTCTGGCTATCTCCTATTCAACTTTCTTCCTCATTTTAAGGAGCCAGCCTATCAGGGGAGATCCAGTGACTTTCACTGCCAATTTCCAATGCCATTTCCTCATGCAGGTACCAGCTCTGAAGAGATGTTCCTCATCTCTTTTTGTGTATTGGAAAAAAATAAATAAGAACAAGTTAGTCTGATGTTAGCTCAATGGATCAATTTGACTGTTTTCCATAAGATTTTGTCCTTTTGTTCGGAGATTTGTCTTTTGTTCTGAGATTACATACTTCTCATATTGTGGGAAATAAATGTCCTTTAGCAAAATAAAACATGGAGCAACCTCCCCAAATATTTTTGTCCTGAAATTTAAAAGTCTTGGAATTGAATTGCGTATTTCTTACTCAAAATGAGTGTGGAGGAACTGGGGGTTGGGGAGAAGAGGCAAACAACAAGTAAGTGCATAAGTACCTGGCTGGACAAGACTCTGACTTACTTGCTTTTTGAAGCAGCACAGTGCTTGGCAGAGTGTATGATATACAGGAACTTTTAAGCCAATGCTGCTCACTCTCCTTTTCAAAATTCTTACATTTTAAAAAAACGTCCTTTGGGATGGTTTATGCAGAATTCTATGTCCTACTTTAAATTTAAGAACTTTTTTGACCTTCAGTGCATGTAAAAAAAAAAATGTAAAAAAAAAAAAAATGAAAAGAGTAGCCCATTCAAAGAGAAGCTTTAAAAAAATCTTCAAGCAAAGCTTTTCTGTGTTATCATTGATTAAAATAAAGAGTAACAAACTGAAAGGTTTAAAAAGGAGTTGTCCTCTTAATTCTTTTATATACATACTGCAAAAGAAATTCCCATTCTGAAACAAAGGCTTGTAGAGTGAGCTTTCAGGAATAAAATATAATCAGACTTTGCTTTATTCATCAGCAAAGGTGACCATTTGCGATCTCAAATAGCTATTGTGACTACCATCTGTAAAATCATTTCTCAGAGAATGGGCTACCTCTAGGATACACATTCTGTGCAATCTTACAAAATATAGTAGAGAAATCCCTTTAGGAAAGATTTAATTAATGGGCCTTGCACTCTACCTTCAGATTTTCCCACATCCTTTGTCAACAATTGACAAATCCATCTTAACCCTGACAGTGGACAACCAACTGATATGTTCCCACAAGATAGAATATGCCTTTTCTTTTTCCCCCACAGATGACCTTGTGTACACCACCAGGTTTGCAGACAACACAAAGGAGCTGTTCTTTAGATAACACAGGATTTAAATTTCAGAACTGCTGAATCACAAAGAAAGAGTTCTAAAAGGTTGTGCTCAATTCATGGAGCTTATATTGAACACAATAGATAGGCACCACAATGAAACACCTGGTAAAGAGCATCTTGAATTCTTAAGCTTTCCTTCCTTTTGCATTTTTATTCTTTGGAAATCCATGCAGTTCTTAAGCAGAGCATGAAATGTGGAAACTTACCTTACCTCAGTATTCCTAGTTGCATGCTTATTTTGAAGCAGCCACACTACAAGGCTAATAGGAAAAATAAGTTTAAAACTGCAATGGAAACTTAAAAGTCAAGATAAAAGGAAAATCTATACTGAAATCAGTGGAATCAGCCATATACATTATGCTGAAAATATTTTAAGCAGGTGTAAATTAGTTTGAAAAGTGAAAAACAAACCAACAACAGAGCCTAGCAGTGCTTTATTCCCATTCAACAAGCATTTATTAACCACCTACTAAGTGCTAGCTAGACCTTACGCTAAGTAGTGGATTTACAGCTGTGATGTACACACAATGCCAGCCTCTAAGCTCCTTACTCTCTAAAAGGAAAGTTAAATAAGTGAATGGGCTATTTTCTGTGCAGTGTGCTATGTGTTCTGGAAACACCAATAAGGGATATAGAACCCAAGTGGAAAGTACTAGTAAGGCTTCCTAGTATAATAGATGCCAGATAGACAATTTAAAGAACAATTGAGGGGCTGGCTGTAGCTCAATTGGTAGGGGGCTGGTTTACCACATGGGAGGCCCCGGGTTCAGTTACCCAGGCCTCTTCGAGGGGGCAGACCGCCTTGAGAAGGCAAGCCACCGCGGGCAGGGCAAAAGCTGCCACGGGGGGGCAAAGCCACCACGGGCGGGGCAAGCCCCAGCGGGCAGGGCAAGCCGCCCGCGAGCAGGCAAGGCTGCCATGTGGTGGGCTGACTCGGCAGGTCGATGCGACAGTGGGGGGGGGGGGGGGGAGACGAGCAGACACAGAAGAATGCAAAAATGAACACAGCAAGAGACAAGCAGAAAGGGGGAGATATTAAAATATTAAAAAAAAAAAGAACAATTGAAGTTGGTTGATGGAGAAAAGCACATCCCACACAGGAGGAACAGTAGCAGGAGGCACCATGTGAGAGAAAGTATGAATCAGGAATGGGCAGCACCCAGGGAGGCCTGAAATATCTGGCCAAAGAGTTCAGACTTGATCCTGAGGATGAATGGAAGCTGCTGGAATTTTTTAAGTGAGATTAGATTTTAAAAGACTTACATTTTATAAAACTTACTCTTCCTATACTGTTGTTGCTGATTATCTGGAAGCAAGACTCTAGCAGCAAGGAGACCAATCAGGGATTTACCACAATAATCCAAATGAGAGATGACAGTGACTTCAAACACAGTGAAAAAAATGAAAAAAAAGTAAAATTGAGATAGAAAAGAACAATGTGGAACAATAAAAAAGCTATAGTATAAAAGATGAGAACATAGTTGTTAGAACAATTTATGAAGAGACTCCCTGACTGTGTTTAATCTTCTCGAGATAGCCCCATTTATGAGAGAGAAGGCAAATTCCATTTTTACTATTTTAATGTATTTGTCAACTTCTCCTAATGCACCTGCCAACATCAGTGTGTATCTCAGGCTTATACTCTTGAACTATGAGACTCAAGAACACTGAATTAATTTGCACTTCTATTATATTCTATAATAACTATATTTATAACACTGACCAGAAGTATTCTATTTTGTATGTGTGAAAATTGCCAATAGAATACTCACACACCCTCTTAACTTGTATGCCCAATCTTTACATCTCTGAGGAAGAATAAACTGCTTTCTAAATATAGATAGCTAAGAGAAAGTCGGGGAGGGAGAGAGAAAAGAAAAGAGAGGGAGAGCAAGAAAGAGATTTATTTTCACTAGCTTGACTGATTAGCCAATTTTTCCCTAAAACAACCTAATTTTAGTGCATAAAGGATGCAGTTCCTCTCTAGGATGAGAGTTAAATCCCTGCTGGGAATCTATATGGAGTTAAAGTGTCTGATTTTATTAGGAGCTCTGCATGCAGGCAAGCAGGACTTAGCAAAAATATATAAAGTCAATGAATCTCACACATGCAAAAACTTTATTTGCCATTTTAAATGTCAGTAAGTTTTTTAAAACTAAGGAAAGATTTTAGCAAATTGCAAGCCAGGGCTTTTCTTTATTTCCTGGGTGTTTCTTACTAAATGGGTTGATTGTAGCTGGGTTATTTGTCTGTCTGTCCAGTAGCCAACATTTTCATCTTATATGTTTAGTGATCATGTCCTTTCTCTTATAATATTTCCCAACTGTCATTTAATACCTTCTTTTTAACATTGTGTGGTGGTTAATATCATGTAGCAACTTGCCTTGGTAATGGGATCCAGTTGTTTGGTCAATCAAGCACTGGCCTGGTTGTTACTAGGGTATTTCCTAGATGAATTTGCATCTCTAATCAGTTAATTGCATCTATAATCAGTTAATTGCATCTATGGATGATTGCATCTACAATCAACAAAGGTGATTACCCTCAGCAATGTGTGGAATTTACTTATCCAATCAGTTGGAGATCTTAAAAGCCAGAACTGAGGATTTCAGAGACCAGAAAGAAAAATTTCTGCCTCAAATTTTGCATCACCTTTATCAGAGTTTCCAGCTTGTAGCCTGCCCTATGGAATTCAGATGTGCTATCCTCCACAGTTACAAAAGCTAATTCTTATAATAAATCTCTTAATTTATTATAATAGATACTGTGTGACTTTCCATACCAGAAAGTTTTTAAGGGAACATCATTTCATTGTGCTTCCTGCCAAAGCCAAAGCACAAAGAGAAATTATATGGCAGAGCCAAGCTCTTGCCCCTGCTTTATTCATAAAACACTTTGCAAAGTGCATTTAGTAATTTGCCATTGTAACCACTGGTACTGAGAGCTTTCAGGGCCAAGTTCTGCCACTGTATTTAGTTCATAGTTTGACTGCTCAGCTAAAACTTCCATTTGCATGCATTTATTCTGCTTCACACATTATGTTATCAGTCACTTTCAATATTTCAAAGTCACAGCAGGCTTTTTCTGACACACATTTGTCAGAATGAACACCTTGATTGCTATTATTACAGACCGCATTGCCTGAATAAGGGGGAAAGCTTATGTAATACCAGAATATTGAAAATTCCTGATAAAACAATAGATACATGGGAATAAAAATAGAATAAATGCATATCAATGGATGCTTCACAAGGCCATGAAAGTGTAAGATTACAAAATAGGCATATATAATTCTAAAATCCATGAAGAAAAGAATAATAAAAAAATGTGTGAAGAAGATAAATAACTGATTGACAATTCCACTACCCTAATGTAAGGGATAAGTGAATATTACATACAGTACTTCCTTTCCAGTAATCTGGGATTTAAATAGGCTCTGATAATTGATGCTGTCATTAAGAGTAATTTTAGCATAGAATCCACTATGGAACAACAAGGAACAAAATAAAAACATATGCTTTTCCAAAATAAGCTTAGTTAAAGCTATAAGAAATTAAAGAGAATGTCAAACCATTACTCCTTTAACATTCTTGATAGACTACTTAGTATACAGCCCAACAGAAGCCCTGTGTTCTTTCCTCCATATTTTGACCTTAACAATAGTTTAAAATTGCACACTATACAAAAACAAATGGGTTTTATAGAGAACTGCAGATGCTATGGGGCTGGATCCCCTTCAGAATTCCTCAAATTTCAAGACTTATATACAGCATAAGACAAGAAAATTAAATAAGCTATAAAAATGGTATACTGAGTCCTTTCTCAAAACAGAAGGAATAAAATGCAGAAAGCTGAAATATGTTTAATAATTTAACATCAGAAAAACAGAAAAGGATAAATGATTTTACTCTTTGGACCATTTATATAAATTTATTTATCTAAAGATATGGTCTTCTTCATTGATGATTTCTAATTCTTTTTCCTGTTCCTTTCCACAAGCCATCATATCCTTTTTCTTTGTATATTTCATAACTTTTGTTGCTACCTGGACATTTTGATATTTTAATGTGTTGTCTTTGAAATTTAGACACTGAAGTGTCTGTTCCTTACACTTATATTCAGCTAGTGTTATGACAGATTTCCTTGAATGTCAGGAGCTGATGAAAGAAAGAAATAAAGAGAGAGAGGGAGGGAGGGAGGGAGAGAGGAATATACCACCTTTCTAAGTTTTGCAGATTGGGCTTTGCAGGTACTCTCCTTCAAAGCTTAACTGTCCTAAATATAAATCTCTTTTTTTCTTTCTTCTTCACCATGTGGACTATTTCAATTGTCTTATCTTTAAATTCACTGATCCTTTCTTCTGCCTTCTGCAATATGCAGTTGAACCCCTTTATTGAATTTTTATTTCAATTATTGTACTTTTCAGCTCCAGAATTCTTATTTGGTTCTTCTTTATAATTTCTATTTCAATATTGAAATTATCATTTTGTTCATATATTGTTTTCTTAATTCCCTTTAGTTATTTTTCAATGTTTTCCTTTACTTCATTGATTTTTAAGAGGGCAGATCTGACATCTTTAATTAGTAATTTCAGAGACTGAGATCCATCTGGAATAGTATCCATCAAATTATTTTATCTGTGACTGGAGCATTCTTTCCTGTCTTCTTGTATGCATTGTAATTATTTGTCAAGAACTTGATATTCTGAGCGTTATGTGCAATAACTCTCAAAATCTAGGTCTCACACTCTTTAATATGAAACACAGAAAGGAAAGGAGAAAAGAAGGAAAGAAGGAAGTAAGGCTGGAAGGAAAGAAGGAAGGAAGGAAGGAAGGAAGGAAGGAAGGAAGGAAGGAAGGAAGGAAGGAAGGAAGGGGAGAGAGATAAAAAGTAAAAAGAAAAAATTAAGAAGTAGAAAAACACTAAATTAAATATTTTAACTACTTCATCCTCTCACCTACTTCTTAAAAATATTAATGGCATTTTTGGTGCTTATTGTTTCTTCAGTTACCATCTGACTATTTACATAACTCCAGAATTATGATCAGAAAAATAATTACTGTGAAATATACACTGATAGAGTTCAGGCAATATTTAGAAAAATATGAGCAATATATGCACTTGGATAATTGTATCAGTCATAAATACTTTTTTCTAAAAGATATGCCCTGTAGAATATTAAAGTAAATCTTGAAATTATGAGATTTTTTAAATTAAAAAATCAAGATAGCTCAGAAAGTACACAGAGTATATTATTAAAACATGTTCAATGTTTTTCTATCTTCAGTATACCCAGGCCAATTAGAAACACTAGCAATATTCTTAAAATAATTTTATTTTATAATAGTAAAAATAACTGTTTATAAAAGTCAATTATTTATTCCTGAGGGAAAAAATCAATTTTTATTGGAGTCAGTATTCATTCTAGTGAAGTGTTTCTCCTCTAATTAATGTGTTAGAAGGGCTATATATATTCAGTTTAATATGTGGGAACACTTGAAATTCATTTTCTATTGAAGAAATAAATATTCCAGCCTTAATTATATTCCAGAGTCTATGAGCACATTAAAAATAGCAAGTACCATAAAGTGTAAGGACTCTGGAACAAGAAAAACCCCTTAAATTCTTGAAGTAATTTACTTGTATTAATTAACCTAGTTACCATTTTTAAAAAATTATTATATCAGCTTAGAACCATGTATTAGTCAGCCAAAAGGGTGCTGATGAAAAATACCAGAAATCTGTTGGCTTTTATAAAGTATATTTATTTGGGGTAGAAGCTTAAGTTACCAGGCCATAATGCATAAGTTACTTCCCTCACCAAAGTCTGTTGCCACGTGTTGGAGCAAGATGGCTGCCAACATCTGCCAAGGGTTCAAGCTTCCTGGGTTCCTCCCTTTCCAGGGCTTGTTTCTCTCTGAGCTCAGCTGCTGTGCTCTCTCTACAAGGCCAGCTGTAGACTATCAGGTGAATGGCTCGACTCTCTCCTGAGCCCTCTACCTGTGTTTAATGGATACTTCTCTCCTTCCTCGCATATCTGCATATCTACTTCTCTGTGTGTTTACTTCCCGGGCTCCAGGATCAAAACTCCAACCTCCCTTCTCTGTGGTGTGGTTTCTCTGTAAGTCCCCACCCACCAAGGGGCAGGGACTCGATGTCCTACTGACATGGTCCAATCAAAGCCTTAATCGTTATTTAATCAAGTAAAAGTGAAACCTCTGAATCCAATACAAACTGATATGACCAGAGGAAAAGACCAGTTCACAAACATAATCCAGTATCTATTTTTTGGAATTCATAAACAATATCAAACTGTTACAAACTACTGCAGATATTTATGTGTAAGTTACTAAATAAAGTAAATCTAGTCTGTTCAAAATGCAAATACCTTTATCAAGTAAAACAATATCATATGCAGAGTGGCTATTTTAAAGTAAATTACCAATAAACAGAGAATCAAGGTTTTAACAGATTTGCTAATTATGAAATATAATTCCTCATCCACTTACACACATCACACTTCACCCAAACTTGTAACCACAACTGTGTACACAAATGCACACAAACACACCCTCCACTGTTCCACACTCCCAGACATGCATCTCCCTCCCACTTCTGATTCATAATTACTATAACAGAATAGAGTGCTCTCACAGAGGGAGATGACTAATTTAATCAGTCATTTTAGTAGACTATTCCATAGGAAGTTCAATTTTTCTATGACCTTTTTACAGTATCCACTGTTACAGGAAATCAGGAAAGATGATCAGTTCTCCTTTGTATAGGTGGTTTTGAAGGTGTGATTTTTCTCAGGACAAATTTTCCTATCCTGAGTGTGCCAGTATATCAATTTGTATACTTTGGCTCTGTGGTGTGTATAGGAAGTCTGGCATCTGAGTTACTCTACCTAGGGAAGTATACCTGGACAAATACCTATTTAAGGATATGAAGTTCTTCTTTAGCCAGCCCTATCTTTAGGATATATTCACATTCTTAAAGCTTTCCATATACTATTTCCTTATAATTCTATGTTTCTGCAAGTTTCTTTTTTGTATATTGGTAGAAACACATTTTAATTTCTTTTCATAATAATTGTAGTAATTCTTTAATGTGTTTAGAATATTATATATCATAGGTAATGCTTAGAGCATTGTACATGCTTTAACAGATATGGAGTGAATACTGGTACCAAGCTTTATGTTGATGGATCAAATTACTTTGAACCACTGTTACAGATGAGGAGTTCCACAAAACCATTAAATTTTTCTCTATACTATAATTATCCAGTCTTGCCAGTATTTACTTGGTGGGTCTTAAATGCTTCCCATCACAGTCTTTCTTGGAAGCAAAAATAAAAAAGTAAACACTGCATACTTTTTAATTCATACCTGTGCATTCAAAGGTCAGAATGAGGAAAAAATCTGATGCACCTACTTCCACTAACTCTGCCCTGACTTCAAAGGCCTCAAACTCAGAGCACTGTTCTTATTTGTTTGTTTTCTGTGGTTGAGTTCTTATTCAAAATGTGCTATTTAGGTGTCTCCTTGGGGGACTATCTGGAAGCTACATTAAGGGCAGAAATCTACCGTCTGATTGCCTAAGGTACAAATTTCTTGTGGAACCTAATACAGCTGCCAACTAACTTTTGAGGACAATCAGGATGTTCATTAGTAATTGAGTTGAAGCAGAAAGGAACTTCATTTGTACCAAGTCAGTGACCTGGATCGTTTTAAGAATGTGTGCTGAGTTGAAATGGACCATTTATTTCTACTTCCATTGGGATCCTGTACTAAAAGGTTATTGCTCCTACCTTCTTCTACTAACAATGATAAGGAAGCCCAGGAACAGAAATTAAGGCTTTTTGTTTGTCATTTATATCTTAGTGTTACATTTATAATGTATTTTTTATCCCTCTTAGAAGATGAGATAAGCCCTATCATTTTGGATTGGCCTTTTGCACTGAATCCAACACCTTTAGATGGTAGGAAATTGAAACACGATGACAGTAAGCTGGGGTGAATTAAAGGATTCAGAAGTGGAGAAAATAAAAGTTAAACACATTTCTGGCTTATGGCCAACAGAAGTTGGTATAAGATTATAGGAACTACTGAAATGCTAAATAATAATACCACCTTAATAATTTTATTACAAGGGCCAATATAGAGCGTAGTATAGCCATGCAGTGTTCTAAGAGCTTTATGTATATATATAAATATATATTATCTCCTTTTATCCTCACAGCTGCTCCACTTTACAGATGAAAACATCAGTGATTACAAAGAGGTTAAGTGACTTGTCAAAGATGATATGAATAGTCAGTGATGGAGCTGGAATTCAAACCCAAACAGTCTGGCTCCAGAGTCCATGCTTTTAACCATTACACCATATTACTAGTCTGGAGGGCTGATGAAATGGGCCACCGTGATTATATTGCCTTCAGGTTCTGAATTGCCTCCAGAGAAAGCCATAAGGGATAAAGATGCTCAGCCCACTCGCAATGTTTTCATTATCAGTGGGGAAGAACAATTTTAGTATTTCATACTGTTTAGTCTCCAGTGATTTTTTTTTTTACTAGGGAAACTGAACAAAGCAGCTGAAATAACTATTTTTACCCAAACTTTGCATGAGAACTTGAGAGCACATGTTAATGAAGCTTTGGAACCAGTTGACAGAGAGTGGCACACATAGATAAGGTACTCGTCACACTTCTATAGAGACTCCAAGCATCGAAACAGGGACACTAACAAGCATAAGGCAGAGCCATCCCAGCATTAGTACCAGCCCAGGACCAGAAAGATGCCATCCAGCATTGCAACTTAGACAGCAGCAGCAGTGCTGGGTGAATGAGGAGCATTTTTCAGGCTCCCAAGATTTTTAAAACTTTAGCATCAAGGAAAAAAATGCTAAGAACTGGAGAAATGGAAAAGGGCCACATGGCATCTCGAAGTCTGAGTTTCCTGTAAGGTTTGCACAGGTCATTCCCAAAATTAACTGAAAGGAAACTTTAAGAGTCTGGAAGTCCCACACTTATAGGTGAAGGTGGAGCCACATGAATATTGCTTGTTACGAAAATTGTTATCACAACTTTCTCCCTTATGAATACAGCCTGAGAAATACAGATTAAATAGTCATCCACAAATTACTAATTATCTTTTCTTTACTTTTTAAAATAAGTTCATCATATCATATTTAATAAAAATATTATTCATGTCAGAATTCAACTTGCCAAATAGAAAGTTGTGGAATTCAAAGAAAATAATTTAATTTGATAGATATCATGTCTTTAAAATGGAAGATAACTTCCATTTTCTAGCTTTTTTTAGATTTCATATTTCATCATAAATTTTTCTGCACTAGATGATTGGCAGACTAGAATAAGACATCAGGAAAAGGAGATTTAATGAAGATTTAGTAGGCAGAGTGCATACTCGAACATAGCTGAATCATCCCTGGGAATTTCCATTCCTTTCTCTTTTAAATTAAATTAGGCTTCACTGTTATGAGGGCTCAGGTCTGGGGATATGAGGGCTAGTTCTCAAATTGAAAATCTTATCAAGATTTGAGATCTGACTCTTTTGTACAGTATGATTTTAAATTAAGGTTTTAATGGCTTCTTTTCATAATAGAATCTCAGATTTACTACAAAATAGCTTTAACATATGACTCATTATTTTACATGAACACCAGTATTATTATGATAATAGTGTCAAAAATAGATCACTACCAGTGATTCTTTCTTTTGTCTGATCCAGGATTGGATGTTTTCTTTAAAAAAATATTGAGGACTCTAGAATAATTAGAATTGGATTTCAGAACATTATTCATATGAATTATTTCTAACAAAGGATGTTCTCATGTGATATGCAGGGGAATCCTCTATTTCTAGCTACATTTACTCAGTGTTTTAGTGTCCGTTAGAGTACTTTCTTGGCCAAAATAACTTCTATACATGTAAAAGTATGGTTATTTCTCAAATTATATTAATTATATTATAATTTTTCTTTAAGTGAAACTATTTAAATCATATCATTTTGACTTGCCAGTAAATACATGTAGTCACTACAAAGCTTTATATTAAAAGACAGTGCTTAAAGAAAGAATAAAGAACATTTTCTATAATTTTGTAATGAGATAAAAAGAAATTAAGAAATAACTATTTTAATTCAGGTGGATATCCATGTAAAAGAAATGGCTGTCATAAAAATAGCTTATTATTTTGGTTGATAGTCCTATCAAGAAATGTAAGAAATGCTCTCTATTGAATGGGCCAATAGACATGCACCTGCTCCACACTGGAAAACAAAAGCTTTTTTAAAAAATTAAGAAACAAATAAAAAATACATAAATATGTCAAGAATTGGGTCCTACTTGCAAGCTATGAACTTAGCCTGCCATGGTTTCATAGATACTGATAAAAGACACAAGACTCCTGGGTCAGAAACAAAGGACTTTATTATTCAGGGCATGGCAGGCAGTGTGAGCTTCGTATTTCTACCAGTTCCCCTGACCCTCAAGTCCCGTCATGGAGGCAGTACAGAGGCAGGCCCAGAAGGATTCTGATCACAGTGGGTTTAGGAGACTCCCGCCCTTATAAGGGGGCTGCTAGAAACCCTGCCCAATCGTTGCCCCAGGAGGAGATATTATCTTTATTATTCTGGTCACAAAACAAATCTACACTTTGCCCTGAAGAAAGATGCTATCTGTATCTTCCAAGGCTGTTTGCTATACAAACATCCATGAAGAGTCTGGGGAAAAAGCTGTCACAGACACATAGAAACAAAATGGAG
Organism: Chaetophractus vellerosus; assembly: GCA_004027955.1. Taxonomy (NCBI): domain Eukaryota; kingdom Metazoa; phylum Chordata; class Mammalia; order Cingulata; family Chlamyphoridae; genus Chaetophractus; species Chaetophractus vellerosus. Next base: position 32,005 of record PVKH010000393.1, read on the forward strand.
AATTGACCCCACAAAATATTGCATAGTTAGCCACAAATGACAGCAACGCTGCTTCCCCCTCCTGCTCCCTTTCATTCTACCCCCAATAAAACAACTAAAACGGTCCTTACAAAAACTAAGTGATATTTCATAACTTAGCTGTGTCCAAAGTTCTCTAATGACTTTGCTTCTAAGTCAGAACCCAGAGCAACATTATCTCAATAACCCTACCACATCTGAGCTCCCAGTTTTCCAGCCCCTTTCCTGTGGCCTCTGAGTTCAGCTTCTTCTACTCTCCCCCTCTCTCATTTTGCTCCCTGGAAACTCTGGCTTCTTTGATGTTTATGGAACACTCCAGACAGATTCCTGCCTCAAGACCTCTAAACTGGCTTTTCCTCTGCCTAAAAAGCTCCTTTTCTTTTTCTAGATATCTAAATGCTTTATTCCCTCATCTCTTTCAGTTCTTTGTTAAAATGTCACCCCTTTGACATCGTATCTGATTAACCTACTTAAAGCTGCAATCCTGTCCTCCCAACCCTGGTACTCCTCATCCCCTTTCCCTGCTTTATTGTTCTCCATAGCAGCATTACCATCTGACATAAATATTAAGTACTCATTTGCTTATCTTTATCCTTCCCACATAATGTAAGTATTATTGCATGTTTTGTTCGTAGCTGTACACCCACAGCCTAGAACAGTGCCTGCCTCATAATAGATACTTAATAAATACGTGTTGAATAAATGAAGGGAGCTTCAATGACTTTCTTTCCTGCAGTAGGGGAAGCTTGACTTTAATCTGCTCTTAAAGAAAGCTCCTGGGACCATTTCTTCAAAACAGATAAATAAACATTGGGAAAGTCATAGCTCAAAAATCTTGCTGGGGCTTAGCCAGGCAAGAAAGGTAATTAGAAAAAGGTAGCAAGGTGTTTTTCAAGCTGTCTTGAAAAGAAAGGAAAGGCAAATCTCTTCATTTTTATGTAGACAATATTAGCATGAGAGTTGATATTAGAATATTAAAAATAACTTTAAAAAAAAAACATACTCACCCCCCAAAATATGTTGCTGTCTCTACAATTTCTTTGTCCAATTGTACCAAATCAAAGTAATTCTCCATGTAGGAAAAAACAGTGTTTTTTCTTTATAAAACAAAGTAATTAGATTCTAGCTAGGCTGGCCCCAAAACATGAAATGTTTCACTTATCTGAGAACATGCAGCTTGTTTAAATCCTAAATAAAGATGCAGTCTTCATTATTGAAAATCAAGTCCAAATTTCTCTAGGCCTCACCAACTGGGGAGTACAAGTCAGGTCATATCACCTATAAGAACTTCAAATTCACTGGCTCATGCCCCAGAACAGAGCACAGGTCCCCGGCCTTCCCTCCATGTTTCACATAGTTATTACATGGGATCCTTTAGTGGGGCATTTTGGGTGCTCATGAACAGATTTCTCAAGGTTTTCCAATATGGTGTTCCTTGCTAATGTCCCCCCAAACCACTTGAGAGTAGATTTTAGTTGCCAAAACTCACCATAAGAACACGCATCCACACCAAGGATACAAACCCTTGAGAGCTAAAGCAGAGCCAATTTTCTCACAGTCCTCATTATCCTTGAGCCATGATGCATCCTAAGTAAGAATGCTGCTCTCTTGAACTGGGCCACACTTCTTGATTTTGTAAATGCATCACTTCTTTGTGCTTCTGCCTGAAACCTCTCCATTTAAAGAACTCTAGCTAGGGCCATCTCGTTCAGGAATCAGGAAGAAATGCTGTCCTTACCACCCTCTGTTTCTCACCCTGGTGCTGACACAAGTTTCCTCTGCACAGACTTTTCTTTCCCATCAAACGACCTCAAGCAAAGAGATTTCAATCTGGCAATTTATCAGTCATCAACCCGGTAGTGAGCTTAGGTTCAGACTGGCACATACTTCTCCCCAAATCAATCATTTAATCTCTCTCTTATTCTCTCTCTTTCTCATACATATACATTAGGTCTTCATTCATTTATTTATTCAGCAAATCTGGATTTATATAAAATGCAAGGCATACAAATATGAATGAGACAGGTTTCCTATGCTTAAATTTCTGAAAATGTTGTAGGAGAGAATGTATATTTAACATATTTATGTTCTATGTATTATATTGACATCTGTGTTTTCATATATATGTTAAAGATTTGTTCTCCCCTGCAACATAAATGTCTATTTACATTATCATGACGCTGGGGTAAGAGCCATAAGATACAGACAAAATGCTGTTGGAATATAAAGAAAATAGAGGACACTATAGCTTGGAAAGACGAAGGAATTTCAGATGGAAGGGGCATTTATATAGACCTCAGTCCATGGGTAGTATATATGTATTGCTATTTTTATAATTTTATTCATGGCTAGAAAAATTATGTTCTCAATTTTCCTCATTCTTATATTTCAAGAAAGTGATCTAAAATTCTAATGTATTAGTGGACTCATTTTAAAAATATATCATATGAAAAGTAGTACATATACCCTCTCACTGAGGAAATGTGACAGATAACTTTAGTCTGTGCTACATGGTGCAATCTGTTTCATAAATCAACTGGTTTTAAAAAAGATCTTTCTGCTTAAGAATATCCTTTTATGGAACCTGCATTTTAGTGGAAGAATACAAAGAATAAATAAAATAATTGACATATATATATGCACGTTTGGTTTGTTAGATACGGTTAGCTATGGAGGACAATAATGCAAAATAAGGGGCAAAATGAGTGGGATATATCTCGGAAGATATGTGGTAGAAGAGTTTTCAGACAGAGGGGATAGAAATATAAATACCCTAAAGTGGTAGCATAAATGATAGGCTCAAGTCACAGCAAGGAGGATGCAGAATAAACAAGGAAGAGATTGGTAAGAGTTGAATTTAAAGAGGTAACCCAGAGCCAGATCATGTACAAACTTATAAGCTAATGCAAGAACTTACTTTTAATTTGAATGAGATGAAAAGGAACTAGAAAGTTTTGAGCAGAGAAATGATGTTTTCTGAATTAAAGTTTAAAAAGATGACAGTGGATGCTTTTTTGTGGGAAAACTGTAGTGGACAAAGTGGAAACAGAGAGACCAGTGGGGAGGCTCATGCAATAATCCAAGCCATCCATGAGAGTGGCTTGTATCATAATAGTAACGGTAAAGAGGATGTGAAGTAGTGCAATTTTGAATAGATAAGGCAAAATTTGCTAACAGACAGGATGAGACTTTTCAGAGAAAATGAAGAGTTAAGCTTGACCTCAAAGCTGTTGGTGTGAACAATAGGAAAGATAGAGTTGTCATTCGATGACAAAGGAAACTTACAAGAGGGCCAGGTTGGGGTGGGTGAGACATGAGAATCAGGAGATTGGTTTTGGATATGGAATCTTTGAGACTTTGGAGTTCAGTTGATATAGGTTAGGTATGACTTGGCTCTGCAGCTTATTAAGCTATCTGATCTTGGGCATCAACTCAGCACCTCTGAGGCTTAATTACTTTATTTGCATCATGAGGATAGAAGAACATAATTTGCAGGGTAGAAATGTTGTGAGGATTCAACAAAACAGCAGATGTAAAGTACTGTGGTGTTTTGGAGCTCTGTACCTCAGAGAAACATGTTCTTAAACTTAATTCATTCCTGTGGGTGTGAACCTATTCTAAGTAGGATCTTTTAATAGGATTACTTCAGTTAAGGTGTAGTCCAGTTCAATCAGGATGGGTCTTATTCCTATTACTGGAGTCCTTTATAAGCAGAATGAAATTCAGACAAGAGAGAGAAAGTCACAGAAGGAGCAGCAAGAAGGTGAAAATCAACAGAGCCTGAAGATAAGGGAGAGGCCACCATGTGTATTTCCATCTGGCAGAAAAGCTAAGGACGAATGATCACCACCAGCCAGCCCCAGAATGCCAGTTTTCATGAATAAAGCATTATCTTGATGATCCCTTGAGTTGGACTTCTTCTAGCCTCAGAACTGTAAGCCAATAAATTACCATTGCTTAATCCAATCCATTGCATGGTATTTGCTTTAGCGGCCAAGGAAATTAAAACAAGTACCTAAAACACAGGTTTTAATAGAACCTAAAACAAAACCAAGTATATACAAGTGATTTAAAAATTGTGTTTCTCATCATCATGAAATAAACTATGGGGCTACTTATAGTACTATGACAGTTGTTTCCAGGAAATTTCCCAAGATTTTGCTTTAATGAAGTGAATTCTAATTAAATACTTAAGAAAGAGGATCCCTAAAGCATAAAGTTTTATTTTCATCATGGAAATTTGTCCTTTAATTTCAAACTCCTTTTCTGGCTTTACTATTGTCAGTATTCTATGCTCCTTCTTTGGATGCTTAAATTTTTTTTATCATAAATTGGCCAGCAAGCCAAAGCATCAATCTGCCTGCTAGAGACTTCTGTACAAACCAATAAATCCACTCTTGATTTTATTCTTGAGAAATTTATGTATTATATCAGATCATCAAGAATCATCAAGATACTATTCTGATTTATTTGTCCAATATTGTTCCAGAAAATTATTGATTTTTACTATTCTTTATAACTTTAAAATATATATCTTGTTTACTTCTAAATAGATTGTTGTATGTAGTATAGTATCTGGTAGAATTAGCCTGAATTAAAAACTGAATAAACATCTTCATTCACAAAAGAACAAACTGACCTGACATATTTTCCTGGCAGGCAATAAATAATGTGTTTTGATTCCAACATAGTCACTCCATCTCAACAACAGCAGGTCCCGTCGTCACCTGCCAACATTTCCTAGATACAAGTTTCTTCAAACTGTATTCACTGTGTCCTTACTTCACTCATGCTACCTACTTGTTTAAAGTGACATCCTTCAGCTCTGTTTATGGTGGGGCTTTTATATATACTTGTCTTCCTTTCTTCTCACAATGCTAGTCCACAGAAAGCAGTGAAGCACGCTGGATAAGCACATCCAGTGTGCTCCATCACCTCAAAATCAGTTATTTTGTGGTTACATTTAGCACCTCAGTTATATACAAATGGAGTTCTCCCTAAAGCCAGATTTTATCATTCTAAGTGGCCTGATTTTCACATTCATTAAGTTGTTTGGATGTACTACATTTTCTATATGTCCTTAGAAATGTCTCCTCTTAAGTTTCCAGCATCTTCTCCCCTCACGGCCACATCTATTCTACCCAAAGCCCCACTTTCAAAATACATTTAGTGTTCCTCCTCAAGAAACCTGTAGATTTGCTTGCCACCATGTTTCTCTATCACTCACCAATATTGAGTCTTACTCTACTTTCAAAATTCAATTCTAATATTGCTTCTTCCATGAAGTTATTTCATTTTGCACTTCTTCCTCCATTTTGCACTTATCAGAGGGAAGCATACAATAGAGTGCTTGTATGCAAGATACTAGTGACCATCAACTCCTGAAGATTCAGAACAATACCTGCCTTATGTTTTATTTCCGAAAATGCCTCAAATGTATTGATAATCAATAAATGTCTGTTAAAATAGTATGCTTCTTTTCTTTCTTTTTTTTATTTTTTGTTACATATTCCCCCCATGTCTGCTTGTTCTTGCCATGTTCGTTTTTTTTTGCGTTCTTCTGTGTCTGCTTTGTCTCCCCCCGTTGCGGCGACACACCAAGTCAGCTCACTGTGCAGGCGGCTTGCCCCGCTTGCGGGCGGCTCTGCTGTGCTCATGGGCGGCTCTGCTCTGTTCGCGGGCGGCTCTGCTCCATTCGTGGGCGACTTGCCCTGCCCGTGGAGGCTTTGCCCTGCCCATGGCGGTTTTTTTGCCCTGCCCATGGCGGCTCTGCCCCACCCACAGTGGCTTGCCCTCTCAAGGCGGTCTGCCCACTCGGAGAGGCCCCGGGAACCAAACCCAGGGCCTCCCATGTGGCGAACCGGCGCCCTATCCACTGGGCTACAGCTGGCCCCCATTCTTTTCTTGATATTATCTTTTAGTTTTTATCTGCTATGTCTTTGTTGTCAGAATTGTTCTACCCTTAATAGTCCATGTCAGTTTGGTGTTACTAAACAGTTTCATTTATTCAACAAATATCAGCACATTTTCTATTACTTTTGTATAATTTTGTGGTAGGAATGCAGTGACTTAATGCACATTCCTTCCCTAGAGGAGCTCACAGTATGGAAGGGAAAACTGGCAGGGAAATAACTGATCTAATATATGATATATGCTATGGTAGTGATGTGAGCAACTAAAGTTTTTAAGAGAAAGACAGGGTTTGGAGTGTCAGTACATGAGGTTTAAAAGAACTGAAGTCCAAAAATATTATGAGCACCTAGAACAGTGCCTTTTGTATTGAAGACCCTTGATAAATACTCTTGTTGAATTATATAACAACAGCTAGACTATAAGTACAGAAGATAGCAACAAGACATGGATAACATTTAGGTGAACCATGATGTTATCAACATGATTTTCCTGCCTTATTGTAGATCTCAGTTTTCAGTAACTTATATCCTCATTTGAGGATTCCTTGAGTTTCACATGAATGAGATGATGAACAGAAAGAGACTGAGTAGATTCCCAGATGATTATCATGTCCTCCTAACAGCAGTTTCCAGAATCTTCCTAGAAAACACAGCTACCTTTGAAAATGGAACTGAAGCGTCAATTTGAAAAAGAAGGAAAGAAACAAAGGCTTTATAAAATTATTTTTTAATACTAGTAAACTTTAAATGATTGTCAAATTTCAGCTTGGTTTCAGATGCTTTAATTTTATTTGTAATGTAAATGGAAACATTGCATCCATCACTAAGTAATTCACTCATTAACTGAACAAACATCTATTGAAAACATGTTATGTGATGGTTTCTATATCCTAGGATCCAGAGAAACAGAGACAAATTAGATAAGCTTTACTGTATTAGGGTTCTCTAAGACAACAGAACTGAAATTTTTTATAGGAATTACACTCTCATGACTGTGGGGTTGGCAAAGTCCAAAATCCATAGGGCAGGCCACAAGCTGGGAACTCAGATGATGGCTTTTGACAAATTACCCAGGAGTACCTGGATGGCTAAAGTAGAGCTGGAAATTCTCCCTTCTAACTGCTGAAATCATCACTTCTCCTTTTAAGGCCTTCAATTGATTGGATAAGACTTCTCTCATTGTTGA
>PVKH010000394.1:0-38875 GCA_004027955.1 Chaetophractus vellerosus
GGTGGAATTTGTCTTGAGATGAAGTAACCAATCAATGTGGTTATGGATGGTTTGGGGAAGGTTGTAAAAGCACTTTCTGAACTGAAAGATTACAATGTAAATGACTGATTCTGGGAAATCATTGTTAAGTTGAAATCTAGGAGTTGATGTTAATAATAAAAAGTAATTTTATTTCAAATAAAAAAAAAGCAGAATATATAGAGTGTTTTATATGACCAGAGTGGTGAGAGAGAGAACTGTTAACGAGTAGGCTGAAAGAATGAAGCTTGTATAAGATGAAAGAAATAAAAGAGTACAGAATAGCCAAGATAAAAGTTTACAAGGGTGAAATTGGGAGCAAAAGATTAAAGGTGGAAAATAAGAAGCACAACAGAAAGCTGAAGGTAGAAAGATGATGAAAGGAGATGAGATAGTGTTGGTAGACACAATCACTATACAGAGAGGATGGAAAGTCAAGGATAAAGAAGACCAGCAGTGAAGAAAAAAACTATCTACACCTAATTAAACAAACAATCAAACAAACAGATTAAAAATAAAGGGTAAACCACATTTCCTTTGGGGATTTGTGCTTTGTGGAGCCTCTCAGCCTGTGTTCATTATTCAATTGCCTTGCATCCTTCTCTCTGCAGACTTTGAGGCAGAATTTAGCAGTTAAAGCAGGTCTATATGTTTCTATTAATTTTTTGATGTAATTAGGGACCTTAAAGAACTCCTCTTCTAGACCACCCCCTCTTGTGAGGGAACCCTGGATAAGTTCCTGGAAATGATCTTTTATTTCCCCTTGCCTATCTTCCCCGGGGGAGCTGTGTTACTCAGCCCAGAACTTTTAGTTGGCTGCAACTTCCTGTTGCCATCCCTTGCATCTGTGCAACAGTTAAGCAGAAATGCCAGCCCCCTCCGTCCGGCCCCACTTCCCACAGGCTAATTTTTTCCTGTTCCCACTGTCTAACTCCTCTGGATGAGCTGAGTTCCTCAGCCCAGAACTTTTAATTGGTTGAAACTTCCCATTGCCGGCCCTGGTGTCTGCACCCACGATAAGCAGTTTTGCCTCTCCTCTCCACTCTGCACCACTTCTAGGTGGTTGTTTTTTCCCATTAGGCTGCTTGTGGGTTCTGGCAACCAAACCCACAGAAACCTTCTCCACCCCCTGTCAGACCTTTCTACTCTCGGGGCTTATCCCCTGCCTCATCGGTTTACCAGTGAGGCCATGAACCTCCCTCCCCCCTTCCCTGGGAACAGGACCCTACCACCTTTGTTTCCTTCATGGCAAAAAGAACTCACAGTTTTATGCTGCACAGTTCAACTCACACTCCTGGTGCCTCTAGACCAATGGAGTCAATATTCCCATGCCCCAGGTTCCCCACAAAGACCACATTCCCAGGCTCCTGCTCCCAATCAACCATCCCCTACTCCAGAGCTGGTGAGTGTGCACCTAAATGGAAGATGCCATTTTTTCCAGAAAACTTATCTTAATTCTTTTTAATCATTCTCTCCCTCACTCCAAATGCATTATCTTGTCTCCAAATAACCACTCTCTGTTTTCTGTCACTGAAGATTAGTTTGTATTTTCTAGAATAATATGTAATAGAATTGTACAGTATGAAATCTTCTTGACTGTTTACTTTTATTATGTATAATTATTGTAAAATTCATATATGTATTGCATCTTTATTTTATTCTTTTTTAATCTCTACCTAGTATTCTACTTTTAGGATATACCTCAATATGTTTATTCCTTCACCTAAAGATATATATTTGGGTTGCTAAATAGGTTTAGAGAATTATAAATAAAGCATCCATGAACTTTGATGTACAAGTAACCATGTGGACATATGTGTTACATTTCTATTGGATAAACCTTAATACTGGAATGGGTGAGTTCTATTGTAAATGTATATATGATTTAATAAACCAGTAAACTGTTTTAAAGTATGTGTACTGTTTTCATTCTCACCAAGAGTTAATTAAAATTACTTGGTATGACCATGTAATTTAAAACATTTAAATAGTTGTGTACTGGTATAATATGTGGTTTTAACTGCAATTTATCTAAAAATTATTCATGTTGAATATCTTTCATCTTCTCTAGTGAAATTTATGTTAAAATCATTTGTCCATTTTTTAATTGGGCAGATGTTTTCATATTATTCAGTCTGAAGAAACATTTGATTTCCAGCTACATGTCTTTTATCATGTGTGTAATACACACATATTTTCTCCTAGTCAATGACTTTATTTTTATTCCTTTAATGGTGTCTTTTGTATTGAAGATACTTTTCATTTTTCTAACATTCAGTTTAACAATTTTTAAAAGTTGTACTTTTCTTGTAATATATCAGAATTATTTATTTACCCAAGATTGGAAAACTTTTTCTGCAAATGGCCAGATAGTAAATTTTTAGAGCCAGGGTCTCTATTGTAAATATTTAGTTCTCCCTTTGTAGTGTGCAACCATAGGCAATACATAGTTGTCCTCCAATATAACTTTAGGACACACAAAAGTCTCTGTACTGTTTGGCTCATGAGCATTAATTTTCAAACCTCTGGTATAAAGCAAGTTCATTTTATCCTCTAATTATTTATAGAAATTTAAAAATTTTAGGTTTTTAAATGTAAGTATAAAATTCAATTTGACTAATTTTATAAAGTGTAAAGGAGAGATCACAGTTTTTCCACTGCATGAGGATTTCTCAACTGTTCAAGCACCATTTGCTAAAAAAATATTCTTGCTCCATATTTGCCTTTGTTTCTTTTTTGGAAATCGGTTGATCACACAAATGTCATTTTCTTTCTGGGCTCTCTTTTGGGTTCCATTGATTTATTTATCCATCTCCAATGCCAATTCCACATTTTCTCAGTACAGCACCCTTATAAATGTTGTTTTTTCACTCCTAAGATGACTCCCTTATCTGTTTGCCCATTGTTTTGCTTATTGTCTGCTTGTTGTTTTCTTTGATCATTGCTGCTCATTGTCTGCTTTTTTTTCTTTAGGAGGCACTGGAAATAGAACTCAGGACCTTCCATGTGTTAGGCAGGAACTCAACTGCTTAAGCCACATCTGGTCCCTGCTCATTTTTTGTTTTTGCTCATTGTACATTTTTGCTTGTTGTCTTCTCATTGCTTTTGCTCAATGTCTGCTGATTGTTTGAATTTTAAGAAGCACTGGGAATGAAACCCAGGACCTCCCATGTGGGAGGCAGGCATTCAATTGCTTGATCCCCATTTTTCTCCATAATAGTTATTTAACTGAGGTATTTTAAATCATCTACCTTTAATTTCTTTGTCCAAAAGACCTTGGCTATACAAATTATTTGGCATTTTCATGTAAATTTTAGAATTTATAAGTCAATTTCCTCCCCCAAATACCAAACTGATAAGAATTCAATTGAGATTGTGATAATTATCTAGATTATTTAGAAAGTGTTGATATTTCAAAGACATTAAGTCTAACAATGTATTACAAGGTCTAACCACCAATAAATTTATGTCTTCTTTACTTTGTCTAAGCAATATTTTGTGGTTTTCAGTGTAAAGCTCTTCCTCATATTTTGTCAGTTTCAGTACAATGCATTTTATCAGATTTTATCTGTTACAAGGTATTTTGGTTTTGCTAATAATTTCAATTTCTGATATTATTTTGGAAGTACATTTTTAATATTTATATATTGATCATGCAGCCTATAAACCTGCTAACCTCACCCTAATTCTAATAGCTTATTTCTATATTCCAGGGATTTTAAAAAACTAAATATTCAAGTTGTCTGTGAAAACAGACTGCCCAGAAAAAAAGGAAAGAAAAAAAGGAGGACTCAAATAATTAAAAACAGGAATTAAATGAAGGTGTTACTACTGACTTTAAAGAAATAAAACATAAGAGGATACTATGAAGACTTGTATGCAAGAAAATTAGCTAACATATATGAAATGGATAATTCCTAGAAACACAGAAACTACCAAAAGTAACTCAAGGGAAAAATGAGATTGAATCAGTGACCAAAAACCTCCCAGAAAGTTAAACCAAGCACAGTGTGGTTTCACAGGGGAATTCTACCAAACATTTGAAGAAGTATTAATGTGAACCTTTCTCAAGCTCTTATAAAAAACTGAAAGTGTAATTCTTCCTAACCCATTCTATAAGGCTAATTCTATCATGACAGCCAAGAAAAATAAATTATTTCAGAAAAAAAGTAAATTACAGAAAAATATCCATACAATCTAAAGCAAAAATCCATAACAAATACTTGCAAACTGAATTCAGTGATATATTAAATGATTATATACCATGGCCATTTGGGATTTATTTCAGGAATTCAAGGGAGTGTCAATATCTGAGAATCACTCAAATTAGCACACCACATTCTTAAAGTAATGGAAAAGTATTGTCGTCTGAATCAACAAAGAAAAAGCATTTATCAAAATTCAATACTCTTTCATTATGAAAATACTCAACAAACTAGGCACAGATGAAAACATCCTAAACCTAATAAAAGTCATTTATAAAATATTCACAGCTAACCTTATATTTATTTGTGAAAATGTAAAGCTTATCATCTATGATCAGGAGCAAGACAAGGGTGTCAGATATCAACACATTTATTAAATCTTGCACTAGAAGATTTATCTAAGGCAATTAGGAAATAAAAAGTAAAAGACATATAAAATGACAGGGAAAAAATAAAACTATCTCCATCCACAGATGACATGATTTAAAAGACCATGAAAAATAAACCAAATTGTATTCAGTAATGCCTGTAAACATTGGATATGTTGTTGATTTTACTTTTCATCTTTATATTGCTGTGCATATCTGTAATTTTTTAACCATTTCTTGGCAAATAATTCTTTTTTCTTTGTTATGTTTAGAAAATTACATCATTTTTAAATAGGAACACTAATATATAAAATAAATGCACAGAATGATATAAGAAGACATAGAAAATTCTTAATTTGTACATTCTAAATGGGCTGATTATGTATAACCATTTTACACTTTTCTTCATTTGGTTTATTTTTACAGTTAGAAAAGGATGCTAGTGCATGCTCATTATGAGAAAGCAACTATGATGGAGGCATAATGAAAAGGAAAAAGTCAATTTTTTAAAAAGAGGGAAGTGCAATTGTAATGTGGGGTTTTTTTGGGACATGGGAATGGTCGTGAGAGATGTTGCAATGGAGGATGTAGGCCATTTTGTATCATCATGTATCATGTGGAACTGTGTGGGAGAGAGGGTCACCTACAGTCTGAACTGTGATCTATGCTTGATGACAAAGCCCCAAATGTGTATATATATCACAGGCATTATGCCACACTGATGAGGTATGTGTATGTGGGGGGTTGTGGGAGGTGTGTGGGGTGGCATGAGTACTCCTGGAATTTCTCTTTAACATTTATGTAATTAATATATCCTAAAAATATATATAGATATATTAAAAATTAAATTAAAAAATAATAAATAAATAATTTTTTAAAAAATGTAGTTTAGGATTTAGGGCCTCTGCATCTATTTCTGTGTTCACTTTGAATGTGCTCTTGCATTTCACTCCCTCTCAAATACACTTTTCTCATCAATAGAAGCTATATATCATCTGCTTATTTTTTTGACTTCTGCAAATCAAATGGCATTTAATAATTAAAAAACTATTTATAAATTACAAATGTGGGGCCGGCTCGATAGCCCAGTGGATAGGGCGTTGGCATACCACATGGGAGGCCCTGGGTTCGATTCCTGGGGACCTCTCCTAGCGGGCAGACCGCCTTGAGAATGGCAAGCCACCATGGGCAGGCCGGAGCCACCGTGGGCAGGGCAAGAAGCTGCCACGGACATGGCAAGAGCCGCCACGGGCAGGGTAGGTCACCCGCGAACTGCAGCAAGCGCCAGCCATGAACGGACGCAGAGACCGCCCACAAGCGGGGAAAAGCCGCGCCTGCGCAGTGATCATTCTCGGCACGTCGCTGCAGTGGGGGGAAGGGGAGATATGTAATAAAATAAATAAATCTTTAAAAAAAAATAAAAAATAAATTACAAATGTGAAAAATATGAACCATTTTTAATGGCCACTAATATTTTAACATACAGATATTTATCATATAATTTAAATGTAAGTCAGCTTTTTTGCAGAGAATTTAGGGAAAATGATGGAGTAGGAAGTTCCAGGAAAAATTCCTTTCACCTTAAAAATTATTAAATGGACAGTAGCTCCCAGAATACACAATTTTGAAACTCCAGAGTCTAGTAGAACACTGTGCAGCATCCAGGGATGAGTGGAAGGAAGAACTTCTGAATTGCAGTAAATAATAATGTATGATACTTTCTGTGCAGTGGTTTCTGTCACCTATTCTCCTAACCTATGGCAGGCAAGAATGAAGTCAAAGACAAAGAGAGTATCAATAAGATAAAAGAAGAGAATTAATCTAACTTAGCCTAAGATATCTGTGGGACACAATCAAACATACCAAAATGTGCCTTATGGGTGTTCCAGTCAGAAAAGAAAGAGAGAAAGGGGCAGATGGAATATTCAAAGAAATGACAAACTTCACAAACCTGGTAAAAGATGTAACTATATACATTCAAGAAGCACATTAAACACTAAGCTAGATAAACTTGAAGAGAAATATACCTATATATAAGGTGGCCAGACTGTCAAATGGAAAGGACAAGAAATGAGTACAGAAAACTATAAGAGTAAAGCAACATGTTACATGCAAGACAATCCCAATTATGTTAAGTTCCAATTTATCATCAGAAACCATGGAAGCAAGGAAGCAGTTGTTTGAAATATTTAAATTGTTTAGAGAAAACAATTGTCAACCAAGAATTTTATATCCAATAAGATTTTGAAAAATTAGCTAGAGATTAAATATCACCTCCATAAAAAGAGGAGAGAGATCATTAACACTAGATATGCCCTACAAGCAGTACTAAAGGGAGCTCTTCAGACAGATAAGTAAGGATACTAGACAGTGGATCAAAGTGGCATAAATAAATAAAGGTCTATGTCAAAAAACCATTTGACTAATTATAAATGCAATCAGTATTGTACATATGTTTGGGTCTATATAACTCCAATTCTTGCTTCTTTTAGAATATAGTGATAAATCTATGATTTTGAACATAAAAGGTACAAAGGTATAATTTGTAGCAAGTACCAAAAAAATGAAATGACAATGGGCTATAAGAACAGTGTATGTGTATGTTATTGAAATTAAGTTGTTATTAAATTTTAAAAAGATTGTTGTCAATCTTTGGGTTGTTACATTTTAGCTCCATAGTAACTATAAAGAAAATAAATGAAAAATATATCCAGAAAGAAATGAGAAGGGACTCAATATGTTACAATACAAAAGATCAAATAAATATGAAAATAGGCTTTAATGGCAATTTTGAAGTCTAAGAAACTTATGACTTACAAAGATTAAATTGAAAAATGGAAAAAGGCAGACCTACATTATTAGTTGTTACTGTGAATGCAAATAAATGAATTAAACCCTCTATTCAAAAGGCTGAGTTTGCCAGAGTGGACAAAAAAGCAAAAAATCAACTATATGCTCTTTATAAGTCTCACCTTAAAATTCAAAGACATAGGAGGTTGTAAATGAAAGGATTGATAAAAATATACACAGTGCAAATAGTAATCAAATGATAGCTGGTTTAGCTATAGGAATAGCAAATAAAATTAACTGAATTCAAAACTATTACAAGGGACAGAAAGTTCATAATACACATTAAAGAAATCATTTTTCAAAAGAAGATAGGACAATTACAAATATATGGGCAATAGCAGAGCCTCAAAATATATGAAAAAAATATGGACAGAGCTGAATGGAGTAATAGATGGTTATATATTAATAGTAGGAGACATAAATATACCACTTTCAATAATGGACAGAACACCTATAAGGTAAATCAATATGAAAATAGATTACCTAAACAATTCTCTAAACCAACTAGTTATATAGAATACTTCTCCCCAATAGCAACAGAATACAAATCTTCTCCACTGGACATGGATCATTCTCCAGGATAGATCATATGTTAGGTTATAAGAATAACTCCAATAAAATTTTTAAAAATTGAAATAATTCAAGGTATCTTCTCTGACCACAAATGAATGAAATTAGAAGTCAATAATGGAGGGAGAAATAGAAAATTCACAAATACAGGGAATTCAAATAACTCTACTCTAAAATGGATCAGTGATTAAATCCCAGGTTAAATTATGAAATATCTTGGGGTGAATGAAAAAGAAAACACAGCAAGCATATATGCATGGGACACAGCAAAGGCAGGGTTGAAAGATAAATTTGTAATTCTAAATGCTTATGCTAAAAAGAAGAAAGTTTTCAAATTAGACACTTAACCACAAAACTGGAGGACCAAGAAAATGAACAATAAAATCAACTCAAATCAAGCAGAAGGAAGGAAATAACATACTAGAGCAGAGATAAATGAAATAGAATATAAAATAGAGAAAATCAATATACTGAAACTTTGTTCTTTGAAAAGACCAAATAATGCTGGCAAACTGTAGCCAGACTTATAAAGAATAAAATAGAATGCGGCTGTGGCTCAAATTATTAGGTGTCATCTCCCATATGGGGGACCTGGGCTCAATACTTGGGACCTCCTGATAAAATAAAGCAAAAATATAGAAGGTGCACAGGCCACAAGGCCCCATAAAAGTTTATGCCATCAGGTCCCATGAGCAGGTGAACCACTGGACTCCAAGCATGGGTGCACCACCAGGCCTGCCCCCAGGTCCATGTACAGGTGTGCTTTCAGGCCCCATGAGCCAGTGTGCACCAGGCCCCATCTCCAGGCCCCACGCACAGATGTGCCGTCATGCCCCTGCATGGGTTCACCACATGCAGCAAGATGGTGATGTAGCAGGAGAGTGACACAGAGGAGAACAAAGATGAAACATGCCAAAAAAACAGGAACTGAGGTGGTTCAGGTGGCAGAATGCCTCTTTTCCACATCAGAGGCTCTCAGGATTGAATCCCAGTGAAGACAGGAGGAGAAGGATGTGAAGAGAGGGCAGGAAACAGACACAGAGAATTGCCCAGCAAATGGACACAAAAACAGCAGAAATGGGGAGTTAAAAATGGGAGTTTGTGGGAGGGGTGGAAGGGTGGCATATGGGTACTCCTAAAATTTGTGTGCAACATTTATGTAATCAATGTATCCCCCCAAACAAAAATATGTAAATAAATAAATAAATCTTTTAAAAAATGAATAAATAGAGAAGGCACAAATAAGTAACATCAGAAGGAAAAATGGGGACATCACAAGCATTACCAAAGAAACAAATAAGAATTATAGGTTGATATAATGACTAACTGTATCCCAACAGATTGGGTAGCCTAGATTAAATGGACAAATTCTTAGAACTACTTACACTATATCAAGATTTAAAACCCAGCAAATCAATAACTAAAGAAGAGACAGAATCACAAATCAAATCTCCCAACAACAGTCCACAAAGCTTTACAGTGGAATTTCATCAAACATTCCAAAGAAGAGCAACCACCAATCCCTATGAAACTCTTCCAATAAATTGAAGAGCAATGAACACTTCTTAAGTCATTCTATCTCTGAGTCCAACATAACACTCATACTAAAGCCAGATAAGCATATTACAGGAAAAAAATTATATGCCAATAACTATTGTGAGTGTACTGGCAAAAATCCTCAACATAATACCAGCAAACTGCATCCAAAAGCATATAAAAGGAACTATTCACTATAATCAAGTAGGACTTGCAGAGGACAAGGTGATCCTAGAGCTAAGTAAAAATACAAAATGACCCTAGAGCTAAGTGAATTCAGGAAATTGATGAGGTAAAAGAGCAAAATCCCCAAATCAGAAATGTTTCTATAAACTGATAATTATCAATCTGAGGAAGAAATCAACAAAAAAATTACATTTACAAATAATCAAATATCTTAGAATAAATCTAAGGCTGTAAAGGACTTATAAACAGAAAACAGCAAAACCTTTCTAAAATATCAAAGAAAACCTAAATAAATGGAATAATATTTCATGTCCATGGAATTGATGTCTACATATTAAAATATTAAATCTGTAACACTGATTTCAGATTCAACACAATCACAATCAAAATTCCAACAGCTTACTTTGCAGAACTGGAAAAAAAATCAAAATTTTATGGAAGAGTAAATGATCTTGAATAGCCAAAACCATCTTGACAATGAAAAAAGAGTTGGAGCCTCACACTTCCCAGTCTCAAACCTTGGTGCCAGAGAGGCCCATCCCTGGGAGTCATATCCCACATTGGGAGGGGGATTTAGTGAATTTATTTGTAGAGTTTGGCTTAGAAAGAGGCCATATTTGAGTAACAATAAGGTTGTCAAGCAGTAACTCTTGGGCATTAATTATAGTTGGGCTTAGTTTCATTATTATGTGGATAAAATTCTTAAGTGCAAACTGCAGTAATCAAAACTTCATAGTAATGATGGAAAGACATATGTATAAAACAATGGAATCCAATTGAAAGGTAAGAAATCAACCTTTAAATATAGGACACTCTGATTTTTTTTACAAGGTTACTAAGTCCAACAAATTGGGAAATAATAGTCTTTACAACAAATGTTGCTCATATAACTGGGTATGCATATGCAAAAGAATGAGGATGGACCCTCACCACATACCATATATAAAAATCAACACAAAGTGCATTAAAGACCTAAATACAATAATCAGAAACATTACCCTTTTGGAAGAAAACATAGTGAAGTACCTTCAGGACCTTGTGTTGTACAGTGGTTTTTCAGATTTTGTAAATGAAGCAGAATCAAAATAAAATATATGTAGATGGCACCACATTAAAATTGAAAACTTTAATGCATCCAAGGAAATTGTTATGAAAATAAAATGACACCTGTTCTAGTCAGGGTTCTCTTGAGAAACAGAATCAACAGGAGATATCTGCTAAAAATATAAGATTTTATAAGAGTCTCTCAAGTGACCATGGTTCTGCAGGCAGGCCGCAAGCAGGGATACTGATGAAAGACCGATGAAGGTTCCTTGATGAGTTTCTGGGAGAAGTTGGCTTTCAATCAATGAGCTGGGAAATTCTCTCTGAATGTTGAAATCAGTTCCCTTCTATGGCAGTCAAATCAATGGATAAAACCATCACCCATTATTGATCCAATTTCCCTGATTGATGCAGATGTAATCAGCCATCCATGCAGTAAACTCACTGGTGATCGAAGCCCATAAATGCTCTTGTATTACAATTAGCCCAGTGCTTACTGGACCAAATACCTGGACACAATTACCTGGCTGAGTTGACACATTAGCCTAATCCTCACAGTCCACCCCTTGTCAACTCAGCAACCATACACATTACCCTAAACAATACTTAGTATCTAAGTAAAAACAATAACATACATGTGTACATATATATTTCCACCTAACAATGTTTAACATCCCTGCGTACAACTGAAAACACATTAATTCCCCACAGAATAGGGTGCAAGACCTTGGGCAATATTCACTCTTAAACTTGACATCCTTAAATATTATGACATGAAATTAATACAACTTTTCATATGATAGGGGAAAAGGTTGGGGAAGAAAACAAGAAATTCATTTTGTGTACATATACAGTCATATTCATAATGAAACAGGGAAGAAGGGCTCAGGACTATTACAGTCCTCATTTCTGTAACTGGTCATGTGGTCAAAGTTCATATTTATCAACTACCTTCTTCCACTATCCATCCCATGTCCCCATTACCTTCAGCAAGCACTTCAGCTGGCCGTGGTTCTTTGCCTGGTGGGGAGACACAAACTTTCATTACCAAAGATTTTGGGCCGTTGTTAATCCTACTTGAATTGGTTTGTTTCAATTTTCCACTGACTTTAATCACAGGGCATGGCGGTACTAGGGGATGCCCTAGAGGAACTCCTGCATTCCAGGCAAACTCTTCTTTACTCCCAATATGTAGATATAGTCCTATTTCCCCTTGATAGTCTGGATCAACCACCCCAGCCAGCAAAGTAATTCCTTTCTTTGCCTGTTGATTCACAGGCAAGAGAAGGCCAAAGTGGCCAGGTGGCAATCTTAAGTTCCAGTTCAGTGGAATCATCATAGTGTTCCCTGGTGTCAGCACTCCTTCTTTTGGGACTAAAACCTGTAGACCAGCAGAGCTTTAGGTTGAAAGGACAGGAACCAAAAATTTTCCTAGTGGGTCAGTAGAGATAATAGTGAGTGGTGCCACTCCCATTTCAACCCCTTGATTCCTGGACCCATGAATCCTGTTTATGGGAGAAATAGCACCACAGAGAGGATGCTGATTTAGAGCATACACAGCCTCCTGGAGGACATTGCCCCAAACCTGCAAGGTATTGCCACCTAGTTGGTGCCATAAATTGAGTCTTCAAAAGGACATTCCACTGTTCTATTAATACAGATTCTTCAGGGTGTTGGGGAACATGATAAGACCAGTGAATTCCATGGGCATGTGCCCATTCCTGCACATCATTTGCTGTGAAATGGGTTCCCTGATCAGAAGCAATGCTTTGTGGAATGCCATGGCAGTAGATATGACATTCAGTAAGTCCACGGATGGTAATTTGGACGAAGTACTGCGTGCCGGAAATGCAAACCCATAGCCAGAGTATGTGTCTATTCCAGTTAAAACAAATTGCTGCCCCTTCCATGGTGGAAGTGGCCCAGTGTAGTCAACCTGCTACCGGGTAGCAGGCTGGTCACCTCAAGGAATGATACCATATCAGGGGCTGAGTGTGTGTCTCTGCTGCTGGCAGATTGGACAATCAGCAGTGGCTGTAGCCCATTCAGCCTTGGTGAGGGGAAGTCCATGTTGCTGAGCCCATGCATAGCCTCCCTCACTACCTCCACTTTGTTTATGAACCCATTGGGCAATGATAGGTGTGGATGGGGAAAGAGGCTGAGCTTTAGCCACAGAGAGGGTCATTTTATCCACTTACTTATTAAACTCTTGCTCTGCTGAAGTCACCCTCTGGTGGGCATTCACATGGGATACAAATATGTTCATGTTTTTGGCCCACTCAGAAATGTCTATCCACATACCTCTTCCCCAGACCTACTTGTCACCAATTTTCCAATCATGTTCCTTCCACTTTCCTGACCATCCAGCCAAACCATTGGCAACAATCCATGAATCATTGTAGAAATGCACCTCTGGCCATTTATTCTTCCAAGCAAATTGAACAACTAGGTGCACTGCTTGAAGTTCTGCCCAATGGGGGGATTTGCCCTCACTAATATCCTTCAAGTATGTCCCAGAAAAGTGCTGCAGTGCCACAGCTGTCCACTTTTGAGTGGTACCTGCATATCATGAAGAACCAACTGTAAACCAGGCGTGAGTTTTCTAATCCTCAGTGAACTGATTGTAAGGGACACCCCAAGAGGCCAAAGCTGTAGGCTGGCAAAGAGAAGGTAACATCACAGGGCCAATATCTAGGGGCGTGCACTTGGCCTTTCCAACCATAATAGCCCTCACTCCAAAAGTCAGGGTTCCAATGTGGGGATTCTGCCAGTTACTGAGTATGTATATTCTAATTATGTGTTCTGGAACTTTGGAAATAACCACAGAATGGGTCTGGGGACCCTGTGGACCGACTGTGAGACAGACCTGAGCTAAAACTCCATCAATCACTTGACCTCCATAAGCACCGACCCTGACTGGTGGAACACAGTGATGTTTTGGGTCTCTTGGAATTAATATTACTTCTGAGCCAGTGTCTAATAATCCCAGAAATGTCTGACAATTTCCTTTTCCCCAACACACAGTTACTCTGGCAAAAGGCTGTAGGTCTTCCTGGGGAAACGTGAAAGGAAGATTAACAGTATAAATTTTTGGCAGTTTAACAGGATCCTTCCCCAAGGGGACATGGCCTTCTCCTCATTCAAGGGGCTCTGGGTCTGTAAACTGTCTCCAGTCTTGGAATTGATTAAGGGGCCATGATTCTCTACAAGTGTAATTTGAGTTAGGGTTTTGTTCACTCAGACTAGAACTCTTCTGCTTATACATATCCAGAAGAAATTTAGTAGGCTGCCCATCTATTTCACTTCTAGGTACCCCATGATCTATTAGCCAGTGCCATAACTCCATGCAACTCAGACTATTCTGTGTGCTGTTTTGAATCTGTGTTCCATTGTGATAGCAATGCCCATCTTGCATTTGGTGAGTCACTGCCCATACTTGACTTACTGGACTGAGTTCCAATCATCCCCATAATGTTTAGGATTCCAATTCCATTACAGCCCTCCCTACAGTAATATCTGGACTGTAGAGAAGAGCAACCACAGAGATCTTCAGAGAAGATGGGGTTAGCCTGACAAATTTATTCCTCACAGTCCTGGTTAAAGGTGTGTCCTCTGGACATTCCTGTGTAGGTCTCAAATGGTAAATCCATTCTAGCATTCCAATCTCTCTAAGCCTTTGAATTCCCTCATCTACAGTATACCATGGTAAATCAGACATTTCAACATCACACATGCTAGGCCCTCATTTGGCCCATGTTTCAGTCAGCCACCCAAACAAACTGTTAGAGCCCTTTCTAATCCCTCAAGCAACAGTGTTGAATCCAGAATATCTGCTTAGTGGGTCCATATAAATAAATTCACCGTGATCCAACTTTATATTCCTTCCACCATTATCACATATCCTTAGTATCCATTCCCACACATATTCCCCTGATTTCTGTCTTTGTAAGTTAGAAAACTCATGCAGTTCTTCCAGAGTATAATGTACTTCCTCATGGGTCACACTTTGTATTTCACCTTTGGGGGCTTGTAATTTTAGTCTAGTAATAGGTCTGGAAGGCAAGAGGAGTGGAGGGGGTGAGTAAGGAGAAGGATTAGAAACGCCTTGCAGGCTACTGACCTCAGGGCATTCCTTTGCATTTTCTTCTGGTGAGACAGGGTTAATCTCTTCAGGGAGGGGTTGAAAGGCAGATTCCTCAGGGCAGGGTGGAGGCTGGGCAGTGAATACTGGAGTTTGGCTGGTACCTGCCTCAGGGCTGGGAGGAGGTCCAGACTCCCTGGTGCAGGCTGGAGGCCGGGCAATGCATGCTGGAACTTGGCTGGTACCCACCTCAGAGCTGGAAGGAGGTCTGGACTCCCTGGGGTAGGTTAGAGTCTCAATGATACAAGGCTGAAAAGGTGTGGTCTCCACAGAGCAGGTTATCACAGGTTTATCAGGTAAATCTCAGCAGAATTTAGAGTTCCAATGTCCCTACCAATATCATCATCATCCCATATGTCTCCACCCCAATCCTTGGGGTTCCACTCCTTTCCAATCAATGCCCTCACTTTCATTGCAGAAACCCTGTGAGGTTGAGATTTTAATTTTCTTTGTAGTTCTGCTACTTGTACAATGAGTGTCTGGGTTTGATTCTCAGATATCTCAAGTCTTTGCTACAGGAGTAAAGATTTTCTTTCAAGGCACACATAGAAACTTTCTTATCCTTCATATGGCATTTATGCTCCAAATTTTAAGACTTTTGCTCATCCCTTTCATTTGTAACTGTGTCCAGAGTATCTGGAAGGAGCCAGCCAACATCATTATACTTCTTTATGATGCAAAATTCTGTTAATGTATTGAAAACACTGTCTCCCAGATCCTTGCTTCTTATAAGCGTGGATGTAGGGGAATCCAGTGAGACTATATTGTGTATCTCTATTGCCAGCTCATGCCATGGTCTCTTATCAACCTCTTCATTATTGGAAAGGGAATCGTTAGTACCCTTGACCTAATTAGAGTAGAGAACCACCTCAGATATCCCATGTTTAAGACTCTGTTCCTAGGGGCTGGCTGTAGCCCAGTGGATAGGGTGCTGGTACAACACAAGGGAGACCCCGGGTTTGGTTCCTGGGGACCTCTCCAAGTGGGCAGACTGACTGAGAGGGCAAGCCACCATGGGTGGGGCAAAGCCACCATGGGCAGGGCAAGCTGCCTGTGAATGGAGCAAAGCCACCTGAAAATGGAGCAAAGCCACCCATGAACAGAGCAAAAGCCACCCAGGAACAGAAGAAGAGCCACCCACATGCCAGGCAAGCTGCCTGCACAGTGAGCTGACTTGGTGCATTGCCGCAGTGGGGTAGAAAAAGCAGACATAGAAGACCACAAAAAATGAACACACAGCAAGAGCAAGCAGAAAGGGGAGGGATATGTAACAACAACAACCACAACAACAACAACAAAAGACTCTGTTCCTCAAGAACCACTCCTGGTACCAGCTGTTCTAGTCAGGGTTCTCTCAAGAAACAGAATCAACAGGAGATATCTGTTAAAAATATGAGGTTTTATAAGAGTCTCTCACATGAATGTGGGGATGCACAAGTCCAGATTCCACAGGTAGGCTGCAATCTGGGGCTCTGATGAAAGACCAAAGAAGGGTCCTTGATGAGTTTCTGGGAGAAGTTGGCTGTCAATCAATGAGCTGGGAAATTCTCTCTGAATGTAGAAATCAGTTCCCTTCTATGGCAGTCAAATGAATGGATAAAACCGTTATGCATTCTTTTTTTTTATCTGCTATAAGATAGTTTAATTTTTTTGTTTTTTTTAATTTTTCTTTTATTTTTTATATATCTACATATATTTTTAGGATACACAGATATTCCAGTAGTACCCACATGAGACCCCCCAACCTCCAAAGCCGCCCCACATACACATCTCTCATCAGTGTGGCATAATGCCTGTGATAGATATACACATTTTGGGACTTTGTCACCAAGCATAGATCACAGTTCTGACTGTAGACGACTCTCTCCCACACACTTCCGCATAATACATGATGATACAAAATGGCCTACATCCGCTATTGCCACATTCCCCATGACAATTCCCAAGTCCCAAAAAACCCCACACTACACTTGCCCTTCTCTCTCCCTGCTCCCAAAGTGGCCAGTGACCCTGGCACCACATAATTTTGCAATTTTTTCCATTGCATGTATCACTATTCTATAGCAGGACACCAACAAGTCCATTCTAGTCCTTAGTTCTTCCCCCAAACACAAGAGGTCTTGGATGGTGATGCCCCCACCACCACCAAGTGAGAGGGGGCTTATATCCCATGGATACAATGGAAGAGATTATCCTGCCTGCAGCTGCAGGCTCTCTCCATCCCCAGCATAGCCGTCGTCCATTATCAACTCACAAAGAGGTGTCCTGGGGGAGTCCATTGAGTTGTAGGTTAGGATTTGCAGGTCCACAGAGTCTCTGGACCCAGTTGGCGCATGGACAGCCCATAGTCTCTGGGCTAGGGAAGTACACCTAAAACTCTGGCATCAAATATAGGTTTGAATAGAAGAAACACGTGGACCATGTGCAGTGAAGACATATTTCAGTCAGACTCTGTCACTCTCAGGAGCAAGGATTCCAAATTAGGGCCCACTAGTAAGGCACCAAACTCTGGGGCTATCTGCTCTGATATAGGACCTGGATAACTCCAAAGCCCTCAGGAGGCCCTCTGTTTGGGGTGATATCCATATTGGGAGCCTAGGAGGTCCTGCTGGGATTTACATAAGTGTTATCTCTGGGTTGACTTCCCGACTCACTTTGAAGTCTCTTAGCCCTATGAACTGATATGTCTTTACCATTTCCCCCTTTTATTCAAAGACTTTTTCCAGGCATACTGCCCATTGGCATTTGTTAGTAATCCCTCATTTGTAGGGAGGCTCATCCCTGGGAGTCATGTCCCACACTGGGAGGAAGGTAATGTATTTATATTCTGAGTTTGTCTTAGGGAGAGGCCACATTTGAGCAACAAGGAGGTTCTCCAGAGGCAACACTTAGGCACCCCTTAACACTTGGCTATTTCAATTTCAACAGCAATGACTCATTAGGCTAGTCATCAATAACAAGGGACAATTAATGGATCATCCTCCTTTGCCAGATCCTACGCCTGCACTCAGGAGGTTGTTGCTACTCTTCCTGTAAATATGGCAGAGCTCTCCAAGATGGGAATTCAGTGTTCTCCCATTTAATGAGTAATACTTCACCCAATGAATATGTCCCATGAGCATTTGAACAATTTAGTATGCCTTTTAAGTATGTTCAGGTGGACTTCCTCCCATGAACCCCCAACCTTGGCACCGCCCCATCCAATGACCCTCTCCCATCCCCATTGTGAACTTTCTGTGATCCATAGCCTCTTCACAGGTGAAGCCATCAAAATAGTCAATTGCAATGTATAGGAAAATGAAATAATAGTGGTATTTAAATGTAAGAGTTAAAATATAGGAAAAATTATATGCTAACAAGAATGATAATTTAGAGGAAAAAGACAAATTCCTAGAAACTCACAAGCAGCCTACACTGATGATTAGAACAAATTGAGGAATTCAACAGTGCAATTACAAGTAAAGAGACAGAGTCAGTCATCAAAAACCTCCCAACTAAGAAGCACCCAGGCCCAGGTGGCTTCACAGCTGAATTCTACCACACATTCTGAAAAGAACTAACACCCTATTGCTTAAACTCTTCCAAATAATAGAAATAGAAGGAACACTCCCTAACTCATTCTATGATGCCAACATTTTCTAATACTGAAGGCAAACAGAGACACCAAAAGAAAGGAAAATTAGAGACCAATCTCTCTAATGAACCTAGACGCAAAAATCCTCAACAAAATACTTGCTAATTGCATCCAAAAACATATCAAAAGCATTATACACCATGACCAAGTGGGTTTTATCCCGGGCATGCAAGGATGGTTCAACATAAGAAAATCAATCAATGTAATACACCACATAAACAAATTGAAAGGAAAAAATCACATGGTCATCTCAATAGATGCAGAAAAAGCATTTGACAAAATACAACACCCTTTCCTGATAAAAACACTGCAAAAAGTAGGAATAGAAGGAATCTTCCTAAAGATGATAAAAGCAATTTATGAAAAACCCAAAGCTAACATCATCTTCAAAGGGGAAATCCTAAGGGTCTTCCCACTGAGATCAGGAACAAGACAAGGATGCCCACTATCACCACTCTTATTTAAATTGTCCTGGAAGAACTTGCTCGAGCACTGAGGCAAGAAAAAGATATAAAAGGCATCCAAATTGGAAAGGAAGAAGTAAAAATTTCACCATTTGCAGATGACATGAACCTATACTTAGCCCCAAGAAATCTACAACTAAGCTGCTAAATCTTATAAAGGAGTTCAGTGACATTGAGGGCTATAAGATCAATGCTGAAAAATCAGTAGCATTTCTGTACACTAACAACGAACAATCTGAGGAGGAAGTCAAGAAAAATATACCATTTACAAGAGTAACAAAAAGAATCAGATACCTAGGAATAAATTTAACTAAAGATGTAAAGGTCTTATATGTGGAAAACTACACAACAGTGTTGAACGAAATCAAAGAAGACTTAAGTAAATGGAAGAATATTCCCTGTTCATGGATTGGAAGACTAAATATCATGAAGATGTCTATCCTCCCAAAGCTAATCTACATATTTAAGGCAATTCCAATAATAATAATTTGCAGTATTTGCAGTATTTTTTAAGGAATTGGAAAAACGAACTTCAAAATTTATTTGAAAAGTTAAGAAGCCCCGAATTGCCAAAGACATATTGAAAAAGAAAAGTGAAGTTGGAGTTATCACAACACCTGACTTCAAAACAAATTACAAAGCTACAGTGGTGAAAACTGCATGGTATTGGCACAAGGAAAGATACATTGACCAGTGGAACTGAATTGAGAGTTCTGATACAGATCCTCACATATAGAGTTACCTGATATTCGACAAGGCCACCAAGCCCACTCAGTGGGGAGAGAATGGACTCTTCAATAAGTGGTGCATGGAGAACTGGATATCCATATGCAAGAGACAGAGGGAGGAATACCATCTCATACCCTATATGAAAATTAACTCAAGGTGGATCAAAGATCTAAACATAAGAGCCAAGACCATAAAAACCTTGGAAGATAATGTAGGGAAGCATCTACAGGACCTGGTAATAGAAATGGTTTCATGGATGTCACACCCAAAGCACGAGCAGCAAAAGAAAAAATAGATAAATGGGATCTCCTCAAAATTAAAACCTTTTGCACCTCAAAGGATATTATCAGGAAAATAAAAAGGAAGCCTACCCAATGGGAGAAAATATTTGGCAACCATATATCTGATAGGAGCCTCATATCTTGCATATATAAAGAAATCCTACACCTTGAAAATTAAAAAAAACTAACAACCCATTTAAAAAATGGGCAAGTGACCTGAAAAGACACTTCTCCAAGGAAGAAATACAAATAGCTAAAGGGCACATGAAAAAATGCTCAGCATCTCTAGCAATAAGAGAAATTCAAATGAAAACTACAATGAGATAACATTTTACACCCATCAGAATGGCAGCTATTAAAAAACCTGCTGATTATAAATGCTCAAGATGTTGTAGAGGAATGGGTACCCTCATCCACTGCTGGTGGGATTGTGGATTGGTACAGCCACTGTAGAGGACAATATGTTGGTTCCTCAATAAACTACACATAGATCTTCAATTTGATCCAGCAATTCCACTGCTGGGTATAAACCCAGAAGAATTGAAAGCAAAGACACGAACAGATATATGTAGACCAATGTTCATAGCAGCATTGTTCACAATTGGCAAAAGTTGGAATCAACCCAGGGACCCAACAGCAGATGAATGGATAAACAAAATGTGGAACATACATACAATGAAATACTACTCAGCAGTAAGAAGGAACAAAGTGCTAACACATGGGATAAAATGAATGAATCTTGAAGACCTTATGTTGAGTGAAGCAAGTCAGGCATTGAAGGATGAGCTGTATATGACCTCACTGATATGAGTAAAGGACATTGAGCAGTCCCTGAGAACTAGGATCTGAAAAACAGGTTTAAAAGAAAGAGAAAGAGAAGAGAAAGTAGTGGGACATCATCCATAGGGACATAATCTGTGGTGAGGTGATAGAGTGTGGTTGTGTGTTACAGGAATGGGACAGGTGGGTGATGATATGGCTGGGTTTAGTGGTGCAGGGTTGCTGGATGGGAGGGCTGGGAGGGACAGGTTGGAGAGCTCAGGATGCTTGGGGAATGGAAGAATGCCTTGGATGCGGGGCTGAGGGGTGGAGACTGAAGTGTTGGGAGTGCTCTTGTCACAGATTGGAGGGGAGGTGTCTCAATCTTGGGGGAGAGCATTGGGGTGCATTCATGTAGGTGTATTTACGGTGGGCCTCGGAGATGTGTAAGAATGTTCTTTCTCTAGTGGTGTGGTGGGTTGGTGGGTGGAGAACCTGCTTGGTGGGAGGGTAGGGGATGGGCCCCCATTTTTAGAGGTCTGTTTCACTCAGAAATAGCCAGGGGGGTGGCATGGGAGCAGGGATGGTTCCCGGTGGAGGATGAACCCGTGAGCCAGGTCACTCTGTGGTGTGAATCTGTGAATCCCATCATCTGGAGAGCTATGCAGAGGGGTCATTGTGGGCCCTGGTGTGGTGGGAAGGGGTGGGGTAGATTGAACGATGTGCTTGAGGTCCCATGGAAGTGTTTTCCATTGCCTTGCAGTGGTGGACACGGGACAAGGTGAAAGTCATCAAAATTTATAAAAGTACATGAACTAAAATTTGGACCTTGATGTAGACCAATGACAATGTTGGGGAACCATATTTCACTGTTTGTCAGTTATGTTGGTGCTGTCATCCACATACGAAAAGGTTTTGGTAAGGCGGGGAATTGAGGAGGAGGTTGAATACATGAGATTGTCTGGTAGTCTGTGTGTGACTCCGTTGTGACCTAAAATTTCTTTGAAAATTAAATGTGAAAATGTGGGATGCTTTAGAGTGAGAAGAGAAAGATGCCACAAAACAGACAGGACACCAGATACATCACTGCCATGGCAAAATCAGGCAAATAAATTTTGTATACATGTAGTTTTTTTTTTTCTTTTCACATAGTTTGAAGAGTCCAGTCCACTGGCAACATCTAGTTTTCTTTTTTCTATTTTGTAATATATTTTTTAAAATTTTATTTCTCTTATTTTTAATTTTTAAATTTTTTTTCTCTTTTTTATTCTTTAAGTTCTCCTATGTTTGGACTCTTGCATTTAAATGATGTTGATAGGGATGGTTCACAGTGGGGGATGAACTGGTGAGCCAGGATACTCTTTGTCGTAAACCTGTGAATCCTGTCATCTGGGGAGTTGAGCTGGGGGATGTTGTGGACCCAGAGGTGGTGGGGAGTGATGCAGTAGATTTTAGGCCATTTGGTGGCCCATGGACTTGTTTCCCATTGTGTTGCAGTGGTGGATATGGGACAAGGTGACAGGCATCAAAATTTACAAAAGTGTACAACCTAAAATGTGGACCTCGATGTGGACCAATGACAATGTTGAGGAATTATGTTTCACTATCTGTTTGTCAGTGATGTTGGGGCTGTCATCCACATACAAAATGATTTTGGAATGAGGAGGAATAGAGGAGGGGGTTGAGTATATAAGAATGTATTGTATTTTGTCTGTGGCTCTGCTGTGACCCAAAGGTTCTTTGAAAATTAAATGATAAAAGGAGGGCTGCTTGAGAGTGATAAGAGGAAGGTGTCATGAAATAGACTGAACACCAGATATTGCACTTACAAGGCACTATTTGGGAATTCGGGAAAAAAATGTATAGATATATATATATCATTTTATTTTTAAATTTTTATTATTTTTTTACATTTTTTGAATAGCCTACTCATTTAATAAAATCTTGTTTCCCTTTTTCTATTTTTTAATTTATATTTTTAATTTTCTAAAATTATTTTGTATTATCAAATTCACTTATATTTTAACTCTTACATTTAAATAACTTTATTATTTCATTTTCCTATTCATTACAATTGGCTACTGTGGTGGCTTCACATGTGAAGAGGTTATGGATCACAGAACAGTCACAATGTGGATGGGAGAGGAGCATTGGAGGGGGTTGTCAGGGTTGGGGGAATATGGGAGGAAGTCCACCTGAACATACAAAAAGTCATACATAATTGTTCAAAGGCTCAAGGGACATGGTCATGGGGTGAAGTATTAATCACTAAATGGGAGAACACTGAACTCCCACCCTGGAGATCTCTGTCATATTTTCCAGATGAGTAGCAACATCCCCCTGAGTACAGGGGCAGTGCCTGGCAAAGGAGGATGATCCATTTATGGGCCCCTGTTATTGATGACTAGCATTATGAGTCATTGCTGTTGAAATTCAAATAGCCTAGTGTTAAGGGGTGCCTAAGAGTTGCCTCTGGAGAACCTCCTTGTTGCTCAAATGTGGCCTCTCTCTAAACTAAACACAGAATATGAATACATTACCTTCCTCCCAGCGTGGGACATGACTCCTGGGGATGAGCCTCCCTGGCAATGAGGGATTACTAACAAATGCCAATGGGCAGTACAACTAGGAAAAGACGTCAAATAAAAGGGGGAATGTTAAAGACAAATGAGTTCATGAGGCTACGAGACTTCAAAGTAAGTCAGGAGGGCAACCCAGAGGTAACACTTATGCAAATCCCAGTAGGACCTCTTAGGCTTCCAATATGTATATCATCCCAAACAGGGGGCTGTGGAGATATCCAGGTCCTTTACCAGGGCAGATAATCCCAGAGTTTGGTGCCTTACTCATGCACCCTTATTTGGAATCCTTGCTCTTGAGAGTGACAGAGTCTGACCAAAATATGTCTTCACTGCACATGGTCCAAATGTCTCTTCTATTCATACCTATATTTGATGCCAGAGTTTTAGGTGTACTTCCATAGACCAGAGACTACAAGCTGACCATGTGCCAACTGGGTCCAGAATCTCTGTGGACCTTCAACTCCTATGCTACAACTCAATGGACTCAACCAGGACAACTAGATGGGAGTTGATGATGAATGACGGCTATGCAGGGGAATCCAGAGAGACTGCAGCTGCAGGCAGGATAATCCCTTCCATCATATCCATGGGATATAAGCCCCCTTTCTCTTGGTGGTGGAAGGGATATCACCATCCAGACTTCTTGGGATTGGGGAAGAACTATGGACTAGAATGGATTTGTTGGTGTCCTGCTATAGACTTGTGATATACACAGTGGAAGAAATTGCAAAATTATGTGGAGCCAGGGTCACTGGACACTTTGGGAGCAGGGAAAGAGAAGAGCAATTGTAATGTGGGGTTTTTTTTTGGGACCTGGGAATTGTCATTGTTGATGCTGCCATGGAGGATGTAGGCCATTTTGTATCATCATATATCATTCGGAACTGTATGGCAGAGAGGGTCGTCTACAGCCTGAACTGTGATCTATGCTTGATGGCAAAGCCCCAAAATGTGTATATCTATCACAGTCCTTATGCCACACTGAGGGATTTGTATGTGGGGGGTTGTGGGAGGGGTAGGGGGTGGCATATGGGTGCTCCTGGAATCTCTGTGTAACATTCATGTAATCAATGTATCCTAATAATATATATAGATATATAAAAAATAATTAAAAAATTAAAAAGAAAGAAAAACAAGTCTTCTCACATTCAAGAGAGCAGAATGTTCAACCTAACCACTTTAAACTTTTTTCTTTCTCAATGTGAAACCCTGAAAAGTATCTTTTGAAAATTTCAAATTATTGCAGAAGATTTTTTCATTTGTCATGTTATAAATTGATGAAAACTGTTTTGAAAGTTTATAAAAATAAAGAGATGGGCTTCAGTGACATCATTCTCTGTTGTACATTCAAACCTGATCCCCAATGTCATCTGTGATGTGTCTCTATTTAAGATATCATCTATATTGGTCACTACAATCCATAAAATAATAAAAGTATCTGACACATCTTCTGGTCATGCTCCAGTTGTATATGGAAATATGTTGCTGCTTTGGTCTCCTGTGGCTCTGCCAGCTGGAGATGACTTGCTTTCAAGGACCAATGAAGCTGCAATATGTTAGCTTTGTGAAGGATATACCAAATGGAGCAATAATTACCAAAGTAATGTTGCTAGAACCTAAACAGACACAATTGACATCATGGGTTACTCTCATGTAGGGACATGCATGGTATTGCAAACCTGAAGCTTAGATATATTAACTGCACCTCATGGAAAAACTTATCCCTTAATTAGTATTAAGTACTGTACTTGGTCAATATAAAATTATCTCCTATATACTGAATCATATGCAGAAGGAATTGAACATGTGAAAATCTTGGCAAACTTGATTCATATTCTAAGTACTAGGTGAAATTGCCTATGAGATAAAAGCCTGGCTGTCTTTTCTTTGTAGTTACTTTTTCATTTTTATTTTTACTTTTAAAGAAGCTTTACATTACATACATGCCACATCCAAAATATAGGGGGATTCCCATATAGACCAAAACCTCCCCCTCCCACAATATTCCACATTAATTACATCTTTCATTGATGTACATATGTTACAATGAAGAACACATATTGAAGGATTGCTACTAACCATGGTCAATAGCCTACACTGTAGATTACACTTTGCTCCACACATTTTTATAGGTTTTCACAAATTGCATTATGGTATGTATCCATTATTGCAATGTCATTCAAAACAATTCCACTGTTAACCCTATTCTTCCTTTTTCCTCCCCTTAGAATTCTGGTGACCACTGCATTTATATCATTGTTACAAGACCTTCCATTGCTAGAACATTAATATCCTCTTTAGTTCAGTTACATTCCACCTTTATGTTTGCTCATTCCTCAATCTTCAGGATTTATGATGGTAATGCACACTCTGTTTCTGATTGAGCAGTGGGATTGCTGGATCATATGGCAGTTCTATATTTAGCTTCCTGGGTAACCATCAAACTGTCCTCCACAAGTACTGCACCATTCTACATTCCTATGAACAGTGGATGAGTGTTTCCTCTTCTCCACATCCACTCCAACAGTTGTAGTTCTCATTTAAAAAAAAAATCCTTGTCAGGATAATATATGTAAGATAATGCCTTATTGTTTTGTTTTGCTTTTCCATAATATCTAGTGATGTTGAACATATTTTCATGTGCCTTTTAGTCATTTGTTTTTCTTCTTTGGAGAAGTGTCTATGCAAATATCTTGCCCATTTTTAAAATGATCTGTTTGTCTTTTCATCTTTCAGATGTAGGATTACTTTAAATATGCTGGACATTTGGCCCTTATCAGTTAGATGGTTACAAAATATTTTATCCCATTGTGCAGGCTGCCTTTTCTCTTTTTTGGCAAATTACTTTGAAGTGCAAATATTTTTAACTTTGAGGAGGTCACATTTATCATTTTTCTTTCATTGCTTGTGCATTGTGTATAATAATTATGAAAACATTTCCTACTACAAGGTCTTGTAGATGCTTCCTTACATTATTTTCTATGAGATTACGGTCTTTGTTGCTTTACATCTTTAGTTAACATTTTAAACTAAAGATGTAAAGCTTTAGCTTCTTTTAGTTGCTATTTTAAATGGAATTATTTTATTGATGTCCACCTCAGATTGATCTTTATTGGTGTAAAGAAACGCTATTTAGTTTTCAACTTGGAACTTATATCATGACATTTTACTTCACTCATCTATCAGTTCTAGAAGCTTTGTTGTAGATTTTACAGGACTTTCTACATATAAGATCATGTCATCTGCAAATAGGGAGATTTTTCCCTCTTCCTTTCCAATTTGTATGCCTTTTTTGTTGTTGTTGCTGTTGTCTTATTTAAGTTCTCAAGCAAGTACTTTTAAAAAATTTTAAATATGAGTGTTGACATTGGGCATTCTTGTCTTATTCCAGATCATATAGGGAAACCTTTGGCATTTCAAAATTGAATATGATGTTTAGCTGTGGATTTCTCATAGATACACATTATCATTTTGAAGTCTTTTCCTTCTATTCCTATCTTTTGAAGTGTTTTGTCAAGAAAAGATGCTGTAGTTTGTCAAATGCTTTTTCTGCATTAATAGAGATGATCATGTAATTTTTTTCTTTTGAACTGTTAATATGGTGTATTACATTGTTTGATTTTCTTATGCTGAACAATCCTTACATACCATGGATTAAACCCACTTGATCATGGTGTAAATCCATTTGATGTGTTGTTGAACACAATTAGCAAGAATTTTGTTGAGAAATTGACATGAAGTTTCATTAGAGAGATTTGCCTATAGTTTTTTTTTAATGTTCTCAAATACATTCATATTGTTGACACTTTGTATGAGTGTGACACTTTTGTTACAGTTGAGGAAAGAATGTTAAAATATTATAGACTCATCATTGCAGTTGATGAAAAATTTATTACAGTATTACTGCTAACTATAGACCATAAGTTCCATTAGTTGAAATTTTACCATATATTACATTATTTTTATTACCTTGTGCTAGATTCTTTTATGGTTCATGGAAGAACATTCTTGCATTTGTACTATTAACCACATATCTTATTCACCACTGAGTTCATTATTTTATACAGTCCCAATTTTATACTTTAGCTTTCATTCTTTGGAAAATTACAACTCATGACTACCTATTTCAGCCATTATCACATCTATATATCAATGTTACTCACTGTATGTGTTACCTTCATCTCTATCCATTTCCAAACATTTACAATCAAGCTTTTTAAATATTTTTCAGATATTAAGCATCAGCAACCCCTTCTCAACTCTTATGCAATACCCTAATAACCCATACTCTAGGTTTTTTTTTATTGTGGCATCTTTATCTGGCTTTGGTATTAAGGTGATATTGGCATTATTGAATAAGTTAGGCAATTATACCTCTAATTCTATTTATTGGAAGAGTTTAAGCATAATCAGTGTTTGTTCTTTCTGGAATGATTGAAAGAATTCACCTTTGAAGCCATCTGCTCTGTGCATATCTCAGTTTTTAAAGAACTAATTCAATCCTTTTACTTGTAATTGTTCTGTTCAGTTCATATTTTTTTTTCTTTTGTCAATGTAGGCTGCATGTGTGTTTCTAGAAATTTGTCCATTTCATCTAAGTTATACAACTTGTTGTAATACGATTTTTCAAAATATCATCTTATTTCTGTGGGTTCAGTGGTGCTATCCCCTCCCTCATTTTGTATTCCATGCCTTTGAATCTTCTCTTTTTTCTTTGTTAGTCTAGATAAAGGTTTGTCAATTTTATTAATATTCTCAAAGAATCAGCTTTTGGTTTTGTTTCTTTCTAGTGTTCTTTTATTCTCAATTTCATTTAGCTCTTCTATAATCTTTATTTCTTTCTTTCTCCTTGTTCTGGGATTAGTTTGCTGTTTTACTCTTTTCCTCCAAATAGGCAGTTAGTTCTTTGATTTTAGTTCTTCATTTTTAATAGGAATTTATGGCTATAAGTTTCCCTCTCATCCCTGCCTTTGCTGCATTCCACAGTTTTTGATACATTGTATTCTCATTTCCATTTGTTTCATTGTAGTTACCAATTTGTTTTGCAATTCCCTCTTTGATCCACTGATGAACTAAGAGTGAGTTTCATAAACTCAATATCTTTGTCCCTATTCAGGTTCTCTGCCCCTTACTGATTTCCAGCTTCATTACATTGTGTTCAGAGAAATTATGTTGTGTAATTTCAATTTTTCTAAATCCACTGAGAGTTGTTCTGTGAACTTTCCTGTGGTCTGTTCAGGAGAACAGTCCATGTGGACACGAGAAGAATGTATATCCCACTGTATTTGGGTGTAACATTCTGTATATGTCTATTAACTCTAGATCATCTAGTGTATTATTCAAGATGTCAATTTTTTTACTGACCCTCTGTCAAAATTTTCTGTCTAATGGTGATAAATATACATTAATATCCCCAAATATAAATGTAGGGAGATCTATTTCTCCAATTATTTTTCCAATATTTGCCTAATATATATTGGGAAACCCTGGTTATGTTCATAAATGGTTATGATTGTTATTTCTTCTTGACAGATTACCCTTTTACTAATATATAATGTCCATCTTTTCTCTCACAAAAGTTTTGAATTTAAAGTCTATTTTGGAATTCTATGAGATCCTACTGAGATGTGTGTAAGTATTACCTCTGGGAATGACCTCCCTAAGCATTTTGAAGTCTCTTAGTCATAGAAACTCATTTGTCTTTACATTTTTTCCCTTTTATTCAAGGTCTTTTTCCAGTCACATTGCCAGTTGGTGTTTGGTAGCAATCCATCGGTGCCAGGGTGGCTCATCCCCAGGATTATTCTCCCAACCTGGAAGGAAAATAATGCAACCATATGCTGAGTTTGGCTTAGAGATAGGCCACATATGAGCAAGTAGGAGGCTCTCAGGAGGCAACACTTAGGCACCCCATAACAATAGGCTAAGTTTCAATTTCAAGAGCAAAGATTCATAAGGCTTATCATTAATATCAAGAGACCATCAGTGGATCATCCTCCTTCACCAGTCACTGCCCCTGCACTTGAGGGACTGTTGCTGCTCCATTAAAAATGTGCCAGAGCTCTCCAGGAAGGGTATTCAGTATTCTCACATTTATTGAGTGATTCCCCACCCACTGTGACAATGCCCTGTGAAAATTTGAACATTTTTATATACCTTATATTTATGCTCAGCTGAACTTCCTCCCATGCATCCCTCATCCCTGACATCCCACAGCAATGTTCCTCCCCCACCCCAGTTGTAACTCTTCTGTGATACAAAGCTTCTTCAAAGATGATGCTATTATAATAGCTGAATACAATTAAGAGGAAAATGAAATAATAGTAAGTTTAAATGTAAGTGATAAAATACATAAAAATTAAAAATAAAACTAAAAATAACATAAAATTAAAAGATTGGGATATTTAAAAAAATGAAAAATATAAAAAAATTTTTTTGACCTTTTGCCTTTCATCACTAAAATTTCTGGTATCCAGTCTGTACTATGGCACCATCCTCCTATCATTCCCCAGTGTCTCACTATTTTTTAGTTTCTTTTCAAAGAAGTTTTAGGTCACAGCAAAGCCACACACAGAATATAGAAGACTGTCATATACCCAATATCCTCTTCCTTTCCTCCCCCATATTAATACCTTTTAATATGTGGATGGTATCATTCTTATAACTGATATACAAATAGTGAAACATAGCTGCTAAACATTATCAATGGTTTACACTATGGTTTACATTTTAGACTGTACACTTTTATAAATTTTGATATTTACAATGTCCTGTGTCCATCACTGTATGGTAATGAAGAACATTTGATCTAGTCTATTCCTACCACCCCATCCCCCCTGGGCCCACAATGCCCCCTGGCTTGACTCATTGGATGAGAAGATTCTTAGTTATATACAACAAGAGGTCTTGACACACTGGTTTTTCCTCCCCTATTAGGAACTGCCCTTGCTCTTGAGAGATTCCTACCTGTATATTTCTGAACACCCCAAATAGTGGGGCTCTTGAGGACTCTGGAGACAGTTAGGTCCTATGTGCCATACTAAAGAAAGATGATTATTTGGCAAGTTGTGGGAGGTGTGGGAGGTGGGACATATGGGAATACCTATATTTTTTTGCTTAACCTTTATGTAATCTAAGTATATGTATTTTTTAATTTAAAAAATTTTAAAAAATAAAGTCTATTTTGTCTGCTTAATATAGCTACTCCTACCTTTTTAGGTTATTTTTGCATGTAAAATCATGTTTCCAACTCTTCACTTGCAAACTCCTTGTGTCCCTGGGTCTGTGAATATTTTAAACTTTTCCCCCACTCTTTTTTTTTTGAGGTATTGGGACTGGAGATTGTAACTGGGATCTCATTTGCAGCAGGATGGCACTCACCAATGAAACACATCAGCTCCCCTGAATTGGCTCCTTTCTCTGTTTACTTGAAATTTTTGCTCATTGGTTTGCTTGTTGTTTTGTGCATTGTTTGTTCATTTGTGTTTTCTACAGTAGGCACTATGAACTGAAACTGGGACCTCCCATCTGGGAGGTGGGCCCTCATCTCTTTGAGCCACAACTCTTCCCTCCCTCATTTTTGAATGCCAGCTTTGATGGATATTGAGTTCTTGGCTTGAATTTTTTTTTTTTATTTTAGCACCTTAACTATGTCATACCACTGCCTTCTCTACTCCATGTTTTCATATGAGAAATCAGTGTTTAATCTTATCAAGCTTCCCTTCTATGAGATGGGTTTCTTTTTCTTTCAGCTTTGTTTTCTTTCTTTGTCTTGAGACTTTGAAATTTTGATATGTATATGTCTTCTTACTATCTCTAATCTCTTCCTTCACTTCATTAAGTTGATTCATGATACCTGTTTGGACAACCTTAGTTGTTCCATGTTCTGTATCTCCTCCTGTTTCTCAGCTTGCTTATTTTCTTGGGCCATGTTTTCTTGCTACTTAATAAGGCTTGTAATGTTTTTTTGGTATCTAGGCATCTCTTTATCTTGATGGGCTAATTAGAATGGTTAGCCTTTCTTTCTACTCTAGGGTTTTATTTTGTTCTGTTTTGTTTTAAAGTTCCTTTTTGACACTTCCTTCCACTTATTCTATATCCCTGTAGTCTTCCACATTCCCACAAAAAATATTAAGATCATAGAAAAGGAAAGAGAAGATAAAAAGAATAATTGTAGTAACAAAAAGGAAGATAGAAAAGGAATTGTAAATAGCTTGGAAAAAGAATAAATAATAAGAGTGAAAAATTATGAACACTACAAAGTTAGAAGAATAAAAAGATGTGGAATGAAAAAAGAAACAAGAAGACAAATGAAAATAGAAAAAAATATAAAATAATATTAACAACTGGAAAGATGAGAAGAGAAGTGGGAAAAAAAGAATAACAAAAAAAGGAAGGTGGAATTAAATGAAAGCAATATAAGAGCAAAAATGAAAGAAAGAAAAGTAATAAACTAAGGAGAAATGAATAAGGAAAAGTAAAAAAAATGTAAAAAAGGAAAGTACCTGGTTTCAGAGAATAAAATAAAGAATAAAACATAAAAAATTAGAAAAACAAATTACAAATAAAAAATGGTATAACTATAACATAGATCAAAAACCTAAAAAAAGTAAAATCCTTCATCTATAAGTTCCCTGTCACAAAGTGCCAGCTGGATGCCTGACAACCCACTAAATCACTTGCTGGATCTCTTCTCTAAAGCAGTGCTGGGGATTGAACCAGGAACCCAGTAGATGTGGTGCAGGTGTTCATCCACTGAACTACACACACCCCACAGGTTAAGTAGGCTTCTGAAACTTTCTCTGCCTCTCACCTCCCTCTATCCTCTCAGGTGAGTTAGGTTTCTAACACTTTGCCAGCTTTCTCTCCCGGCTTCCATTTATCCAGGTTTATTAGCATGCCCCATCACTGATGTAGTTCCTTTCTCTCCCAGAATGGGTGGCTGTGACAGCTTGCCTGATATGACCCTCCTCCTCTGTCCCTGGGTCTGTTTCAGCACTGGATGGAGTCTTTATTTATTTATTTATATTTTTTTATTCTCTGTTCTGCTTGGTTATCCCCCCCCTTACATATTTTCCCTCTGAGTTTGCTCATTGCTTGACATGCACTTATTTGCCCTTCAGCTCCTGAACTGATGGTTCTCTTTCAACCTCCACTTGCTGGGATCACTATGGCTGAGATTCAAAGTGGGATCAGCTTGCAAAACTCAATGAAGGGAAACCATTCTATGTCCTTCTTAACACCCCTCTTTCTCCCAGGAAGGAGGTCCATTTTTCACCTCTTATTTTGCTGCAGTGACCCCAGGAATTTACTGAGGCTATATGCCTTAAGGGTTTAGGATGTGTGCCTTTACCAGCCACAGGGACATTAACTCATGGTTTTCATTTGGCTTGTTTTCTATCTGTCCCTTTCCCTCTTGGTAGTTTTACAGTACTCTCCTTGTCTGGAGATCCACAAAGCATCTCCCTCAGAAAGCTTTTTGCCATTCCTTCATTGTTTTTCTGAGAGAGTTGAGCCTTGCCTAGGTACTCCAATGCCATCTTCCAGCAGTCCTCCAAGAATGGCTCTCTTAAATATTGCCAAATGCTTGTCCTGCTGTTGCCTACATTGTTTTTATGAATTTATGTCTAGAGCAGCCTAAAAAATAATATGAAACATTTTTACCCTAATTAGCAGGAAGAATCTACAGAAGATGAGACCTTTGTCCACTTTCCTATATGAGGAATACTTACAAAACATGTCTTTTTGTGAATAAGAGTGTATAAACACAAAGAGGGATTTGATAGCTGGAAAATGTGCTAAATAAAAATTCTTCATTTCAGCAATCCTAAAATTTCTAATACACTAATTGAGCTGGATTAATTCTATTAATCCAATTTAAGAAATGTGCTCTTTGTACTTAGTTCTCTGAAGGATATTAACTAGACTTTCTCAGTTACACTTATGGGGATAACACAACATCTCAAAGTAAAACCAGACAGAAAGGTGAAAATATGTAACTTTTTTCAGAGTTGAAAAGCTTTATACCCCTGACTAATTGGCTGAGAAAGGAGCCATGAATTTCTTGCACCTGCACAGCTATATCTAAACTGTAGTTTGATAGCCATGGAAATCAAGGACAAAGTAGAACATACTTGAAACAACACAGGACTGAGAGGTTACTTGTACCATCCATGCAAGACCTCTGATATTATTTGTTTTTCTTGTACCCTATTCCTCTCCTTTTCCTATAAAATCTCTAGTTTCCATTTTCACTTGGAACTGGATTTGGGATGATTCCTCCAGTTCCTTTCTTGTGCACTCACAATGCATCACCTTATCACTGAGAAATGTGTTACTCTTTTGTAGTGCTTTATCAAGCAGGACCTTCTATTAGAAATGCCCCAATGCTTACAGTAACAATATGAACTATTTATTAAGGCACAACATCTATAGTATTGTCATACCAGAAATATTTTTAAAATATCTGAAACACACTGGGTTATTCTTAACTAACGTAGAAGGTTTTTAGTATATTCCTTAAACACCAGATGTCCACAAAGCAGAATTTCTGGAGGAAAAGACAAGTTCTTACAATTATATTTTTCCTTGCTAAAAGAGAGATCCTTATGGGACCCCCTCTCTTCCAAAATTATTATATAGGAATATTGAAGATAGATGGATGGTTGAGAGGTAAAATATAAGACTTGTCTATGCTTGCTTGAAGTCATGTATTATAGTTAGGATCTGATTTGTGGAGAATATTGTACATATTGCTTACGGACCATTGATTTTAATTCACACACTTTGAAGGAATAAAATTAGGTCTATTTGTAATTGAGAAAAGAAGGTAGCATTTTTCTAGTATAATGTAGATGTCACCAAAAGTTTCATTATATGAATACTTATAAAACATAATCTGTAATTACTCTTTGTTTAGAACTATAATTATGATAATTTAATATGAACCTAAAATATATGAGTATATCAACTTCAAATAATATCTTAAAAATGAATTCAGAAAATGAAGGAAACAGAAATATATCAAAAAACATAGGCAAAAATAGGTCATTGACAAAAGATATGTCAATTTAACACCTGCAAATATTAATTTTAGCTACTGTTTTTCATACTTTTGATCACAAAGACATATTTCTTCTGAAATAATGTTGTTAGAAATTATTGGAAAAATAAAATCAACTAGTTTAAGTCCAAGATTTAACCTTCTACCCCCACAAGTTCCAGAAAAAATCCACACAACTTTTAAAACTGATAGAAGAAAGAATATAAATAATATACAATCTATATCTGTTATAAATTCAAATTTGTGGTTGAATATCTTCATACAATGGTAATTTTAAACCCATTCAGATTCACTGAATAAAGAAAACATTAACACACATATTACAAAAATAAATGAGGGTAAATGGCTTCCAAATTTGTTTTATCATAACATTGTAAACAATATTATATATATATAAATACTTAAATAATTCTATCCAAAATATTGGCAAATTTAATACAATGGAATATACAAGAATTACATTATGAATATATTACATTTATTTCAAGAATATCATACCAGAAAACATTAAATTAAATCAATATATTTAACAACAGTAAAAGTGTATAAATTTTAATCAACTCATTAGATGCAGAAAAAATTGATAAGTCAAATTTCATTCAAATTAAAATCTGTCATCAAAATAATAGTAAAGGGAACCTTTACAAATTGATAGATGTTATCTAGATATAATCAGAATTTCTACTTCCAGACGCTGAATAAATTCCCATAGGGCCACCTTTCACATATAAAATGGTTCTAAAATCTAGAACTGATAAATTCCTATATAGAGATTCTAGAGAACAAACTGTAGGTTAATAAATTATTTGTAGGATGAACATAAGATTAGAATGTAATAAGCTGATTTTCCCAATTTTACTTTGTTTAGCATGAAAGAAGTCTTAAAATTATATTCTTTTGGGCCACAAAAACTCCCACACAAAACAAACAACTTTGCAATTTGAATAATAAAGAGATATATTCTGAAGTTAGTGCATTTTCTGGAAAATGAAGGAGGAACACCTAAAGGAAAATTAATCATCATCCTATTGTTTGTTGTCCAGGATGAGCCCAATGACCTGGAGAGTAGGTGTTTCCACTCTTTTGAGACTGACAACTAAACTGGCATATGATCAGACCAAAAATTTAGCAGTTACCATAGTTTCTTAGGGGAGTGGGAAGGAAGAAATGAATAAATGGAACATAGGGCAATAACCAAAGAATACTGAATTCTCATCCTGTAAAATCCTGCTACATCATCTAATGGAGTGGCAAAAATCCCCTGAGTACA
This sequence comes from Chaetophractus vellerosus, assembly GCA_004027955.1. Classification (NCBI taxonomy): domain Eukaryota; kingdom Metazoa; phylum Chordata; class Mammalia; order Cingulata; family Chlamyphoridae; genus Chaetophractus; species Chaetophractus vellerosus. The sequence continues at coordinate 35,700 of PVKH010000394.1, forward strand.
TGGAAAATGCTTAGCCAAGGAAGGCCAATATTTACATCAAACCATTGATATTGATGGTTGTATTTATGCACCTTTTCTATTGAAACTTAGCTTAGTATAAATTACTTAAGAGTTACCTCTTGAAAGGCTCCTTGTTACTCAAATATTTCCTCTCTCTAAGCCAAACTAAGCATATAAACACACTAACTTTCCTCTCCCCAGCATGGGATATGACTCCTGAGGATAAGCCTTCCTGGAATCAAAGGATTATTACCAAGTGCTGACTAGCAATACATCTGGAAAAAGACCTTGACCAAAAGAGAGAAATATTAAATACAAGTGAGTTTTTTTAAAAGATTAATTTTATTTATTTATTCCTCTCCTCCCCCTTGTTGTTTATCACTTGCTGTGTCTGTTCATCTTCCTTGTTTCATTAGGAGGCACTAGGATCTGAACCTGGGACCTCTGACATGGGAGGGAGGTGCCTAATTGCTTGAGCCACCTCTGTTCCTTACTTCATTGTGGCTTTCATTATGTTCTTCCTCCCTGTGTCTCCTGTTGTGTCATCTTCTTGCACCAGCTCACCACACCTGCCCATTGCATCAGCTTGCTGTCTTCTTTAGGATGTACCAGGAACCTCTGCTCCCTGCTCTGTTATATCTCTATGTTTTTCTTCTTGTGTCTCTTGTTATGTCAGCTTACCATGCCTGCATATTGCACCAGCTCACTGTCTTCTCCAGGAGGCACCAGGATCTGAACCAGAAACTCTCCATGTGGTAGGAGGGACCCCAGTCTCCTGAGCCACATACACTTTCCAAAAGTAAGTTTTGATGGCTAAGACATTTCAAAGTGAATTGGGAGGTCATTTCAGAGATTATGCTACTGAGGGCTCTAGAGACATCTAGACACAATAGGCAAGGCATAAAATCCCAGGAATTCAACACTTTGTCAATGGGCCCTGATTTGGAAAATATGCTCCCAATGTAACAAAATTTGAGTCATTTATAATTTCCCTACACATGGCTTTTCTGCCCCTTTTATTAGAACCTATAATTAGCATGATATTAGTTAATACAACATATATAACATATTTTAATCTAAAGTAGAACAATGGCTGTGCCTTATAAATTGGTATAATAATGCATTTGCTAAATTTCAGCATTTGAGATAAAATACCTCAGCAAACTAAGAATAGAAGGGAAATTCCTCAATCCAAGGAAGTATAAGTCTGTGTAACAATTTTAAGGGTACTCATATGTCCCACCTCCTACACCTCCCACAACCTCCCACAAATATATACTGCATCAGTGTGGCACATCACCAGCAATAGATATACACATTTTGGGGCTTTTACACCAAGAATGGACCACAGTTCAGACTGTAGACCACCCTCTCACCCACACAGTTCAGCATGATACATTATGATATAAAATGGCCTATATCCTCCATTGCAACATCACCCAGGACAATTCCCAAGTCCAAGAAAAGCCCCTGTATTACAACTGCCCTTCCCTCTCCCTGCCCCCAAACCATCCAGTGGCCCCTGGCTCCACATAATTTTGTAATTTCTTCCATTGAGTGAATCACAAGTCTATAACAGGACACCAACAAGTCCACTCTAGTCAATAGCTCTTCCATGAATCCCGAGGAGTCTAGGATGGTGATGTCTCCTCCACCACCAAGTGAGAGGGGGCTTATATCCCATGGATACAATGGAAGAGATTATCCTGCCTGCAGCTGCAGGCTCTCCCCATTCCCCAGGACAGCTGATGTCCATCATCATTGCCCTACTAGGTGTCCTGGGTGAGTCCATTGAATTGTAGAGTAGGAGTTACAGGACTAATGAGCCTCTGGACTCAGCTGGCATATGGATAGCCTATAGTCTCTGGTCTCTGGACATACAACTGAAACTCTGGCATCACATATAGGTTTGAATAGAAAAGACAGATGGACCATGTGCAGTGAAGACATATTTTAGTCAAACTCTGTCACTCCCAGGAGCATGGATTCCAAATTAGGGTCCACTGGTAAGGCATTAATCTCTGGGGCTATCTGCCCTGACCTAGGACTTGGATATCACCAAAGCCCTCAGAAGGCCCTCTGCTGGGGATATATCCATACTGGAAGCCTAGCAGATCCTACTGGGATCTGCATAAGTGTTAACTTTGGGTTGACCTCCTGTCTCATTTTGAAGTCTCTTAGCCCTATGAACTCATTTGTCTTTAACATTTCCCCCTTTTATTTGAAGTATTTTTCCAGTCATACTGCCCGTTGGCATTTGTTAGTAACCCCTTATTGCCAGGGAGGCTCATCCCCAGGAGTCATGTCCCACACTAGGAAGAAGTTAATGCATTCATATGCTGAGTTTGACTTAGAGAGAGGCCACACTTGAGCACCAAGGAGGCTCTCAAGATGCAACTTTTAGGCACCCCATAACACAAGACTGTTTCAACTTCAAGAGCAAAGACTCATTAGGCTAGTCATCAATAACAAGGGCCCATCAAGGGATCATCCTCTTTTGCCAGACACTGCCCCTGCAATTGGGGGGCTGTTGCTACTCACAGTGAAAATATGGCAGAGTTTTCCATGATGTTAATTCAGTGTTATCCCATTTGTTTAGTAATTCTTCACCCCATGACCATGCCACATGAGCAATTAGGCAATTATGCATAGAATTTATGTATGTTCAGGTGGACTTCCTCTCATGCACCTCAAACCCTGACACCCACACCAATGATCATCTCCCATTCCTGTTGTGACTGTTCTGTGATTCATAGCCTCTTCAAAGGTGAGCCATAACAATAGCCCATTGCAATGATGAGGAAAATGAAATAATAACAATATTTAAATGGAAGAGATAAAATATATGAGAATTTAAAAAATTAAAAAAAATAATTTAACAAAATAGTAAAAAGAAAATAGGATAATTCTTCAATTTTAGCTCTGTCTTCTTTTTTAATATATTCATTTAGAGCTATAAATTTCCCTCTCAGTACTACTTTCGCCGCATCCCATAGGTTTTGATATGTTGTGTTGTCATTTTCATTCGATTTGAGGTAGTTACTGATTTCCTTTGAGATTTCCTCTTTGACCCACTGTTTTTCCAGGAGTGTGTTGTTTAATTTCCATATCTTCATATTTAATCTTGTTCTCTGGCCCTTAGTGATTTCCAACTTCATTCCATTGTGGTCAGAGAA
>PVKH010000395.1:0-32179 GCA_004027955.1 Chaetophractus vellerosus
TTTACCAGGTACCAGGACCCGAACCCGGGACCTCCCGTGTGGTAGGTGGGTGCCCAACTGCTTAAGCCACATCCACCTACCCCCTCTGAATCTTAAACTCCATGAAAGCAAAGATCATTTCTGATCTGATCATGTTTATATGCCCTGCACCCAGCACCGTGCCTGGGAAGTTACACTCTCTACAAGATTTTGTTGCTGGAGTAATTGAGTAAATGAATGAACTCTTTTTCTAATATTGTTCCAAAGCATCTGTACAAATAATAAGCTTTTTGGAATATTTTATTATTTGCCAGTAACAATATATATCCTTACTTTGTAATACTGATGAAGAGTTATGAATACAGAGTTGATTATGAAAGATGTTGGAACAAAGTAAGATGAATGGGATTCAGCAAAGATCAGCAAGAAATGTTTAATGAGGAAATGAAGGCTTGCTTATATCCTCAGAGTCAGAACATGAAATTTGTTAGAAAACAGCATGGAAGTGGCTAGTGGCAAGTTTTCAGTATACCCCATAATAGCCTCGGCACCTCCCTATCCTTAAAAGATAAACCTTATTCTCTGTGGATTTACCTGGATGAAAACCAATCAGGCAACTGTACAAATACTAAAAACACCTGCACATCAGAGAAATTTAACAGTGCCAGCACCAAATAGTTCTTTTAGTTTATCTCAAAGAATGTTCCCAGCTAATCCTCTCTTGGGGCCATAGATAAACACTCCGAAGCTAATATAGTCTTAACATAAATTAGAAATAATGCAGAAAGGACATTTTAGAACACACAGTATTTTGTTACCTTTGAATTTCTATTCCCATTTTATACATCTCATTGTTGAAAAGAAAGCACTTTCATATTATTGTTCTGAAGAGGCCAGTAACCTCAACGCTACACACTGTGGTACATTTTTCCCTTTTTTCCTCCCTTGATAACAACTTAGAAAACCCAGATGCAAAGCTATGGAAGAGATTCCCACAAAGCACCTGCCTTCTTGGCAGATATCTCAGGTGGCTGGGCTCTTAGCAGCTTTTCCATCTGAATTATTTTAAAGTTGGTATTTGATCCAAGATTTACTTCTAAATTTAAAATGTCTAGATTCTTGTCATATTGTCACTTTATAAAATGTAATTATAAGAAAATCTTATTCAAGTAAAAGTTGTGTTATATATTATAGTAGCGTATAAAATATAATACAAATAATATAATATAAATACATATTTGCTTTTTATATAATTTTATTTATGGAGGTGACTTGTATAACTATGAAAAACGAATTCCAGCATTGTGATATCAATAATCTTTTTTCTTCTAGAGAAATCTAGAATATTCACCTTTCTCTAACATTTTCCTTCCTTCCAAAAATGCTAATATAAATCAATAAAGTATCCTAGTAGGAGACTACTTGTTTCAAAATATAGCTTCATTAATTAGTTATGCTTATATTATGTCTAATCTAGAAATAATTTGAGATAAGATGATACAAATCTTCTTGTGTGTATATCTCCCAATGTGAGAACAGTTTTTACTAATTGTCTTTAGTTTCCCTTGTCCATTTCTAGAATTCTGTACCAATGTTATTTGAAAAGATGTTTTTGTTAACAACTCCATTTATCTCTAAATTGCCTTGACCATTTTAGTCACTTTTTTTTACAATACTCTGATGATGTTTCCTTTGCATCTCATCTCAATCTGAATTTTGAATTTGTTTTTCTCCCTGCTGTTTCATATGAAATATATTTGTCTATTACTCAGTCCCTATCAGAATTCAGTTCGATACTATAAAATTATGCTTACTTTTCTAAGGAGAATTTGGCTCTGTGCTTTCTATGCATAACGCCATGCAAATATAAATTTCATAGATGCTTTCCTGAGCCTAAAGGGTATATTCCTAGCATATTTCTGTAGTCTTATATTTCAGAGTCTGATTCAAGAGGGAATCAACAACATAAACATATTTGGTTAGATGCAATAAAGATATGGTGTCTAACTGTAACGAATTGGATTCTTACACTCTATAAAGTAAGAGAAGATTACTTTGAATGGTTATACAATTTCACTACTGAGTTTGCTTCTTTTTGCTGCTTATTGTAGGTCGTCATCTAAATGCTTGTCCCCGATTCTTATCATTTAACAGTAAACACATAGCTATTATTATCTGAAATAAGAGGTAAGATGGTGAACAAGAAATCTTACCTTCTGGCAATACATAAAGAAGCAAGATAAGAATATTCCCCAAACGTTGTCACATCTGGAATAGTTGACCCATGAGTAGAAGAAAAAGGAAGAAGCATTCATAGGGTAACGGTGTGGAAATTGAAGGATTGGGTTCACTTTGTGTGAATTTCTTGGATAGTGTAGCCACTTCCCCGTTGACCTCAGCAGTTCTTGGTGTTGTAGAAGACTCAGAATGTTTCAAAGAAGACAAAAACCATTGCTGGACTGCTGCTGTTACCAAATTACCATATAGTGTTCTTTAAATGTTTCATCTTTAACATACTTTGTTTTCTTTCCTCAAATGCATTCTGAAGCTCAGAACACTGAAGGGTGGCCCCAGGAGGAAGCTTGCACCTCAGACAACATAAACTATGAATTGTCACTTGGTTTCTTTGGCTCTGACTGCACTAGATGGCCTTCTCTGTTTTCTTTTCTCGAATGCTCTTCAGCTTTTCTTTGTCACATAATAACTTTGCATAGCTTGTAAGCTAAGAAGTCAATCCAAAGTAACGCTGTCGCTTGACAGAAAACAAAGAAGGAATTTGACGTGAATGTTATGTGTGACATGGGCATACAATTTCAATAAAAATATGATTCGGGATATGTGATATGGATCGACTCTTAGTCTCAAACCTTTGGGCATTCTAAGGCTGGCATTGTAAGGCTAACCGAAGCAGATCCTGCCAGTGGTCTGACTGTCCTGTAATGCTGTATTGACTCCAAAAGCCTCTCAGTTGCTTTGGAGAATCACAAAGAGACAAGAAAACCTTGAGGAAGGCTTGAAAAATAGAGATAAACAGCTCCACACTTTGAGAGTTGCCTGTAAATTAGCTACCCTTTCTCTAGTCTTCTGGGCTAACTGGGCTCTGTGCCTTTGCAGGCATGAAATAGGATCAGTTCTTAATTACCTGGAGAGGTGACTCATGGTATGGAGATGAAGTATATTATTTGTTTTTGTCTCACAAGTATTTTGTAAATTGGGGCATGCTTAGTTCAAAGAAAAAGATTGAAAAGAAAACCAGAGGCAGTGTGGCAATGATTCATTGTCTTTCTCTGGCTTTCATCAACTGATAACATTCACAGAAACGTGAGGTCTAAGGTAGAACTCATTATTTTCCTCTTACACTTCTTTCCTATTTGATTTGATTTTTTTCTTTTTAAATCCCTTCATTTCCTTCCCTGGAATTTGCCTCTGTCTCTTCATTATATTTCTATGAGCTCCTGTTTTCCATTTTTCTCATTGCCTGACTTCTTTAAACTCAATAGGGAAATCTTCATATGTTTCCAAGTGTATTATTTTCATTGCATTAATGATTAAAATGAAAAAAAGAGAAGGAAATAAATGATTCTTAGCTTGGTTTACTTAAGTCTAGGTGATATTATAATCATTTTTAATTGCTCATATAATTTGAAGAAAATAATTCCAATTGTTTTAAAGCAATTTAATGATTAATAGCTATTCTTTTTGTATCCAATATTCTTCATAATGTTTGTCTTTTCTCTAAGCATCACTGTCAGATTTTCAACTTTCCTTTTTTATTTATCAGGATATATTTCATATTCCACAAAATTTACCTATTTAAAGTATACAGTTCTATGGCTTTTAGTATATTCCCAGAGTTGTACAAATATTATCACAATCTAATTTTAGAACATTTTCCAAACCTCAGTAAGATCCCAGAGACTTAAACTTTTGATCTGTCCATGTGCCACTTGAGCCCTGAATTTCAGCAAAGTTGCAACACCTACTTACCAGTTCATTGGACTCACCCAGGACAACTAACAAGGAAATGATGATGGACAATGCCTATCCCAAAGAACAGAGAGTGTCTGCAACTGCAAGCAAGATAGTTCCATCCACCTGCCCCATGGGATCTAAGCCCCCTCTCAATTAGAGGCAAAATGGGTATCACCACCCCCAAATCCTCAAGATTGGGGAATGAACAATGGACTAAAGTTGACTTATTATTATTCTGCTATAGACTTATGATTCTAGCAATGGAAGAACTCTTATCATTGATATAAAGGCAGTGGTCACTGGAGGTTCTGAGGGATGGGAGAGGGAAGAATAGGTGTAATATGGGGGCATTTTCAGGACATTGGAGTTGTCCTCCATGACATTGCAGTGACAGATACAGGCCATTATACATTTTGTCATAACCTACAGAATTGTGCAGGGCAGATTGTAAACTATAATGTAAACTGTAATCTATAGTTATTAGCAATGCTTAAAAAAGAAAGAAAGAAAGAAACCCAGTACCCTTTAGCAGTCATTCTCCACCCTTGCTCTCTGGCCTCAACCTCAGTCCCAGGAAACCCCTAATCTACTTTCTGTCACTATAGATTTGTCTAGTCTGGGCAATTTCATATGAATGGAATCATATGATAGATATTTATTTGTGACAGGCTTCTTGCACTTAGCATAATATTTTCAAGGTTCATCCATGTTGTAGCATGTATCAGAGCTCTTATTCTGAATAATAATTTTACATTTTTAAGCATATAGATGCCTTAGCTTCTTATATATCAATTCTGAATAAGTTCCATAATATCAAAATAATTTGTCATATCTTCACTTCTAATGATGAAATAAAGTATAGTGACCTGTGTCTTCTATTTCTAAACCTTATTGTCTTACTATCTTAATGGGCAATTGCAACTGTAGAAGGAGAAAAGACATGTCACTGCCTGCCACTGAGAGCCTCTGCTTTTCATCTGCTGAGTTTTTATCAACTAACTTGTTATTTTAGTAAGATCTTCAAGACCAGACATATATCTGTGAGTAGAATAGCTTCTGTCCTTTTCTTTCCCTCTTTCTTTCTGTCCATAACAAAAATTAGTCTGGGGGGAGAATAGAAAAGCATACGTGGTCTATTTCTGTTAGGATAAAATCGAAGGTAGAGAGATTTTTACTAGTTGTTGTAGCACATAATTCAAATATCAATTGATTAAATGTAGCATTATGTTATTCAGTGAGCATTTATCCATTGTGTTGCTCTCATGGAATTAGTTTTGTATGAAATTAATTTTGTGTTGGAAGATAAAACACAAGCTTAAAAATGAACTATAACAAAGACTTATTATAAAATACCTGATACTCTTTTCAATTTTTGGTTCTGAAATGAATACATGTCAGCCAGTGCAAGTAGAAAAATTTCCCAGCTGTATCAGCTTTGTCCAGCTGCATCCTGATACATGCTTCTTCTATAATGATTTTTTCCATTTTGATACATTAGGTTTTGGTTTTTCCCTACAATATAGTGCTATGAAAAGGAATCAGGCTGGCCATCTCTCCCAGGCTTAACAGGTTCTCAGGTGTACTGGAACAATTAGCATGTTAGCAGCAAAACCAGATCAGGAACCTGGGTAACACTCTAAAAATAGAAAAACCTACAAATGTTTTCTCTACTGTGGAAGACTGACTGCATTATTGGTCAAACCCATTGCTGTGAAATTTTGTTGTGTCTCCTCACTTTGGTTCTGGGTTTGGCCATGTGTCTTTCTGTGGCCAATGGTATGCTAAAATATGTGATCTAAGCAGAAGCTAGAAAAAGCACTGGAGCCCATCTGCTTGTCCTCTTCCCTCCACCATCACCACAAGAACATGCCTAAGTAGCCTTCTGGAGGATGGAATACATGTGAGAAAAAGCCACAATCTATTTAGCCAAGGCAGCCATGACAACTCTGCACCAGGCACGTGAGTGGGCTCGTTCAAGACCAGAAGAAACCCCAGCCAAGCCCAGCCTAAATCTCTGATCCACAGAATCATGAGCTTCATAAATACGTATTGTTTGCTACTGAGGTATTGTGGCTGTTTATAATGTAACATTATTGTGGCAATAGATAATTGAATGGATTCTCAAAAAATGATCGGTCATGCTTATTATTAATGCTATCACCAGAATACCTACCTTTCTAGTCTATGCAGAAATAGTTGTAGAAGTGGGAGATATTTAAAAACAGTAATATCTAATTTATCTGTTATCACTAGTGAATAACATGTTTAACCATGCAGAAGATTTCCCCAGATAATTGAAACTTACCACTTGAAATTGGAAAAAATGTTTATTAGTTTAACCATTTAAAAATAAACCTTTTGTGTAATAGCTGGAAACCTCTAGATTCTATTTAGAAAGATACTTTTTAAATATAATTGTCTATTGATTCTACTCATTATAAAAATAATATAGGATCACTAAGTTTGTAACATGTGGAAAAATAAAACAAAGACAATTATCTATAGTTCCAGTTCTCAAAAATAACTGGCAGACAATTGCTCACATTTAATATATTTTAATACATTTCTTTCTGGTGTTTAGGTTTTTTTCTTTGCATATAATTAAAAAGCTATGACTACATTATTTGTGTAAATTTGTGTAGACATTTTTCTTTTACTGTAAATTATTGCCAATTATAAATATTATTGTAGTGAAGTAGATATACCATAATTTATGCAAATATTTCCCTTTAATTGGATATTTAGTTTCATGTTTTGGTTTGGGGTTTTTTGTTTGTTTGTTTGTTTTTGCTATTATAGATAGAATATTGGTAAACACTTATGTACTTAGAGCCTTTTTTGTATAAGGATTGTTAATTAAAATAGAGTCCCCCAGAAGTGGAATTACTGAGTAAAAGGGTGTAACATTTTTAGACTCCAAGTATGTAGCATCAAATTATTTTTCTAAAGACTTAAACCTATTTACCATACCACTAACAATTGATGCCCTTTAAAGAAGAGTTAATTGAGTATAAATTAACTTTTATTCAATGATTTGTGGCCATTGTTATGAATATTAATTATTGCTCTGTATCAGGGGTTATTGAACGCTATAAGGCTGATTTCTCTTTCTTAAACGTGATCATGGTTCCCTTTCTTACTTACTTTTCTATTGTTTCTGTGTGGTGATGGTTAGGCTAATGTGTCAACTTGGCCAGATAATTGTGTCCAGGTGTTTGGTCCAGCAAGCACTGGGCTAATCGTAATACAAGAGCATTTATGGACTTCGATCACCAGTGAGTTTATTGCATGGATGGCTGATTACATCTGCATCAATCAGGGAGATTGCATCAGCAATGGGTGACACTTTTATCCAATCAGTTGAATGCCAATAAAGAGGAAGTGATTTCAATATTCAAAGGGAATTTCCTAGCTCATCATTGGATAGCCAACTTCTCCCAGAAACTCATCAAGGACCTTTCACTGGACTTTCATCGGAGCCCCTGGCTTGTAGCCTGCCTACGGAACCTGGACTTGCACATCCCCAAGGTCGCGTGAGAGACTCATAAAATCTCATATTATTGACAGATATCTCCTGTTGATTCTGTTTCCCTAGAGAACCCTGACTAATAGACTGTGTCTTTTTTACTGTCTCTTTTTTTTCATGCCTGAAAACTAAATGGTAAAATGGTATATTTGAAAAGATAGTGTTTGGAGCAATGGGACTGCCATGTATTCTTGATTGATATATAAATTGATACTTTTGGGGGAAGTTTTGCCACATCCAAAATATCCGAAGTCTTAAAATGTACTTGTCATCTGAACCAGCAATTCTCACTCCTAGTGTTTAGACCAAATGTTTATACTCATGCATTATACTAAGGAAATAGGCACAGATGCAGAGAGAAATATTCATCTTCAAGGATCTTTATTAAATAATTTTAACAATAAAAATTAGAAAAAGCTAGGCCAAACAAATCATGGTGCTTCTATAGAGTAGAATACTACCGTTATTTAAAAAATATATAAAAGAAAATTTAATAACATGGGGTAAAATTAAGGAAACATTAATGAAAAGAAAGGTTATAAAAGAGGATATATAGTATGTGTGTATATATATATATATCACATACATGTACACATAGAGTATAGTACCAATTTTACTTTTTTAAGATGACAAGCAGTTGCCTACAAACCACTGGAAGACTGTACACTATACTATAAAGAGTATTCTGTATGATAGGATTATGGATTATCTGTAGAATCTTTTTGTGCTTTCCAAGCATTCATTACCTGGCTTAAAATAAGAATAAACAGGTGCTGAATGAGGGTTTAGAGCACTCATCTATGAGTAAAGTGCATGAGTTCTACTGTTTGAATTTTATGCTATATCTTTAGATGCTTCTTCATCTCCCATCCTGACCTGGGAATGCATGGAAGTTGACAGATAAGTTACTACCAAATAGCCTTACTATTACTCTTGGGTAATTGTATTTTAAATAGTCCTCTTGATGGTTTCCATTGCTCCTTTGTGTTTCATTAAATTTGCCACTTATAATGCATGCTTTTTTACTATTTATCATTTGATCAGCAGAATTTTTGCGAAATAAACTTTATTAAGTGTCTGAAACTTAATACTCTCAGGGGCCAGGGAGGTTATACAAAATAAAGCAGATTAGCTACTGGTCTGGTTCAAAGAGAACAGCTACCACCCACCATCAACTAACGGCAAGAAGCACCATGGGTCTAGGGAAGCCAGATCTTCTGATTTTTCAGGAGAAATTATAAATCCAGTTTTTCCTTTTAGTTTTTTTTTATAGAATATGGTTTATATTATAGTTTGCACTCTGCCCCTAACAATTTTATAGGTTTTGACTGTATCTGTCATTGCAATGTCATGCAGGACAATTCCAATGTCCCCAAAATGCCCCATGTTACACCTATTCTTCCCTCTCCCTCCCCTCAGACCCTCTGGTGGCCACTGCCTTCATATCAATGATACAAGTTCGTCCATCCCTAGAATAATAGTAAGACTATAATAGAACAATAGTAAGTCTACTTTAGTCTATTGTTTATTCCCCAATCCTGAGGATTTGGGGATGGTTACACTTACTCAGTTTCTAATTGAGAGGGGGCTTAGATCCCATGGGGCAGATAGATGGAACTCTCTTACTTGCAGTTGCAGGCACTCAGTTCCTTGGGATGGGTGTTGTCCATCATCATCTCCTTGTTAGTTGTCCTGGGTGAGGCCAAAGAACTGGAGAGTAGGTGTTGCAACTCTGCTGAGATTCAGGGCTCAACCCACACATGAACAGACCAAAGATTTAAGTCTCTGGGACATTTTAAATCCAACGTTTAACACTTCCTCTCTATTTTTCTATCCTGTCATTAATTCAGATATTTTTAAAGTGTACAGGCCACACAAACATAACTGCATGTTGTATGTGTCCTGTGAGCAGCTAGATTGTGGTTTCTGATGTTTCGACATGTCAACATTGACATGAGGCACCCACAAACAAAGAGTTATAATATAAAGACCAATAATTCTGCAGTGAGTCATCATTTCCCGTTTATGTAGACATCCAGATATAATGTGATGCAAGTTGTCAAGGTGAATGGGATGACGAACAAGTGAGCCAACATTTTGTGTTTTTTTTACCCAAGATCTTTCAGAATCCATAGTGAATAATTTTGGTTTTGTTGTTTTTAATGTGCTCTTTTCATAGGAGCAATGACAAAAAATATAAAACCTCACTGTGTGTAATTATCCATCACCAAAATAAGTGGGCATTCTAAAGGAGCCTGAGAAAGGAAGCATCACAGCAGTCAGAGCAAAGGATGGTCTGATTTAGGGTTGCTAAACACAAGGCTATGTGTTGTGGGGGTCTGTGTTACAGGGGCACAGACATATTCCCCCAGTGAACCCTAAGTTTGGGAGCAAGTGTGCCAGGTATATGCAAACTGCTTGGACAGTTGGCTGCCTAGACTTGGGTGCCAGTTATTACAGGAGCCATCTGGTAATGATGAATGTCCAATGCCTGGGGACCTTGAGGCTTTGGGGGAAATTACAGCTCCCCTTTGTGGGAGAAGGAAGTTACTGATTCTGTGGAAAGCTGAGTTTGGGTGAAACCTCTACCATGGAGAAAACAAGGGGAGCTAGGCACCTTCTAGTTCATTGTTCAGGCAGCTCAGTGTGAGCTTCTAATGTCACTTGGGAACAATTCTCATTGTTCCTCAATCATAAATCTTGTTGAAGATGGGGTGGAACTAGAATCTGTTCCAATTTAAGGAAAATGGAATGCAAAATATCATTAAAGGCAGGTAGAATGCCAAGCAATTTTTAACCAGTGCCTAGAAGATTCTGTTACTGTTAATTTGAGAAACAATGTAGTGTGTTTGTTTGTATGTGTGTGTGTATGTGTGTAATATACATATACAAATTATCAAACATCCATATCTACATATCTGTATCTATCTGTGACTGTGTTTTCTAAAGAGATCTTACAGGGCCATATGCTATTCTAGAAACTTTACTCTCTAAGAAAGAAGTAAAGCCTAATTTCCCTCTCTTTGGTTTGGAGTGGGATTGTGACTTGCTTGTAATCAATAGAATGTGGTGGAAGACAGTTATGGTTTCTGCCTGGGAGCTGGAATACCAGTGCTGGTCTCCATGTAAACAGTGCCATTGCCCTGAGGCCACCATGCTGCAAGAGTCCAAAATAGCCCATTTGGAGAGACCACAAGGAGAATCTGAGACGACATGAAGAATGAGACAAGCCAGGCAGCCCCCAGCTGCTTCAGTTCCAACCACCATTTGACTGCACCTGTGTGAGACCCAGGAATAGCCAGGCAAGTAAATTCTTCCTGAATTTCTAACCCAGAGATACTGTGAGAGAAGATAAAATTATTGTTGTTGGTTTAAGCCACTATGTTTTGAGGCAATTTTATATACAGTGATATAACAGTATTCCCTCTGTTTTTCTATCAGCCTTTTTTTCCAAGAAAGAATTTTGAAGGGGAGGATTTCTGATTTAAATGGGGATGGAGGGACTTAGGACTATCTACTGGAACCCTCTCTTGCACACCAATGCACTTCAATGGACTCTAAGGACTGTGTGAAGCACAGTTGTAGTCAAATGAGGTTTCTCTGGAGAATGGAAAGTAAGTTCTTGAATCTTTACCATCCCTATACGAGACCCAAAGAGAGAAGTAGCAAAAGTGTGGAAAATGTCTGCTCAACTATGAGCTCACTTAGAAAGTTGAAAAGCAATTGGTTACCCTCCTTGAATAATGTAAGGAGTCACTGCATCTGCCAGAAATCCTGACATGGAAAGCAAAATAATTGCCAACTAATCCATCATAGTACTGATATTAAGAATTAGGGGTAAGCACCAGTCTGTAGGTTAGTCAAGACTTTCCTAGTCCTTGATAATCAAGGCCATCTTAGTTCATGGGGAAACTGAACCACAGTATATAAATGAAAAGCATGTTTGCAAGAAAATCAATCCACATGCACTGGGAAATTTTATTTAAATTGTCTCAAGCAATATTTTAAAACTCTTAAAATGTGATTATATTATCTCTAGAGTCCAGATGGAAAACTTGAGGCTCCATGAGATTAAATATTACAATACTTCCCAGATTATAAGGAGCAGAAATTTGAATTTAGGTTGCCTCCTGCCAGCAACTGTGTGTTCTCTCCACATTATTGCTCTCCATAGTATGCTTCTGAGCCTGAAAGTAATTTGGCAAAGAACCAAGAGTGATTCCTCTAGCTCTGCCATTCATTGCAGTGAATAATGTGCAATCGGCAAGTTCCAGTTTTCACCAGCCCATGCGACAGGGTATATTTTCTTCAGCACCTCAGATCTCAAGGACAAATCATTTCCTTTTGACTCCCTGGTTTGAGAGGTGAGTGCAGCTCATCAGGAGAGCACCACTCCTTTAATCTCCCAGTGGCTAGGACAAGTATTTTTCCAGTGAGTCTATTTGTCTTTTTTGTTGGGGCACCTCCCAAATCCAGCATAGTTCTAGTCAGTAGAGAAGGGATGTGGTCTAGACCCCTGCCCCCTTTTTCCCCGAAGCTCTCAATCTGGAAAGTGGAACCTGGCCTAACTGTTGAACAAGCTCTGAAGTCACTCTGCCTGGATTGACATACAAGCTCCATTCTTTCTGGCCATGTGATCTCTGTGGAGTAGTGTTAATCAAAGTGCATCACTTCTGGTACTCTGAGAAGCAGACCCCAAGACTGATTTAGATGTCCCAGACACTGGGAGAAGCATCCGTGAGGCATAAAAGGAAGAGGGAGAAGGAATACTCAGAGAGAGCCCTCAAATCACAATGTGGGTCTAATATTTGAGAAAGGAGAGAAGGAAGGAAGGAAAATTGTGTAGGAAGAGCCTCACATTGCAGTGCAGTTCTGAGAAAGTCTTGGCCAGGCTGATGGGGTGTCCTGAGCATATATTGCCCGTTAGAAGAGGTCCTTGTTGGACACAAATGTCTTGGATCTAGTACCCACTCCCCATCCCTGCCCATGCCCAGTCATTGGCTAGGGGTAACCTGAGGAGAGAGCAGCCTTGGAGGGAACGCTGCCATAGGATCCCGAACGGAGGGCAGCCGGTGGCTTCCTGCTAACAACGGCTCTTCACAGTGGGCACTTTCTTGAAAGGAGATCCTAGCAGCACATGCCATGGCTGCTACACACAGTAACTATAAAACAGGGCTGTTGCAATGATGAAATGGTTTAACCCATGAACTGCTTTTAGAATGTTAGGGTGGGTCCTGAACCATGAGTCAAACTCCTGCAAAATATCTGCTTATGAATGCTGGAAACTTGGACTAGAAACTGCTCAATCTCAATAGCCATTCATTGTCTTCTCTCAGCATTACTGCAAAGCACAATTTCCCCAAAAGAAACAACTTCTGCAATTCCCTTGTTTGTATCTTCTTTATGTGTGCTCCCTCTTGCTCTTGCTCTTACTCTCAAGTAGAATTGCTGCGTGATCGCCTTGGCACAAATGTCTTATATTCTCAAAACCATCATCTTCCCTTTCAAAATGACTTAGCAATCAATCAACACCTGACCTGGAGGGCTTCAGAATTCAGTGTGGTACGTTCTGAGCAGATGAGCATATTCCTCCTGTCATCTTTTCACTCCTTTTCCTTTTTCTTCTAATCTCTGCCTCTACTTCCCCTTAACCTAGCACTGGTCCTACGTTGTCTATTGGTAGCAGCAGGATGGAATTCTGTCTTCCTTCTCCCCAGGTACAGGTAGGGATCATAATAAGAATATTCCAAGTACTATTGAAGGCAATCTCTCAGGGTAGAAATGAGGAAATGAAAATGATTGAGACAACCCAATGAAGATAGTCTTTCAGGCCTATGGAGACCCTCAGCCCTGACTTGCTATATTGTTTCCAAGTCCCATTGTGCCTGGCACAGTGATGGGCTCACAGTTGGCACACATTAAATATGCCCTGAATGAATGAGAGGCCGCGATTTAATTCATGCTGATTTAAATGATAGGATGATGCATGCATTTTGTTTGTGGAGTCATTCTCAACTCTAGCTGGGGGCTTTTAAACTATACTGATTCCTGGGCCCACTCCACACCAATTAAATCAAAATCTCTGTGGGCAAAGCCTACATATGAGTATTTTTTTTACACCTGCCTCTGATGAGATTAACATGCAGCCAGGTTCAAGAACCATAGCTTTTCTGAGGACTTTAATAGGGTATCTCAGGGACCCCTGTTGTATCTGTGGTTTGCTTTCCCTTGCCCAGGTTGCCCAAATGGCACGGTGGAGAGCGGGAGCTCTTCCTATAAAAAAAGTAGTCATGACAGCCTGTAGCTATTTGAATTCTCACATTTTTTTCCCTTAAAAATTCATATCCACAAGGTTTTCTCCTCCATAATACAGCCAATTTGTTTAAATAGAAAATATTCTTTCATAAAAAAAATCTTCAAGTAAAAGGGTTTTGCATGATATGCTATGATAATCCTGTGGTTTTTGTCCTTCCAGCGAGAGGATTTTGTCCTCTTCCATCATTTGCACTGGTATGGGTTCAAGAGTTCAAGTGTGGGTATCAGACGCATCCAGGTTTGGATCCCGTCTCTGTCGCTTACATTTCTGTGTCCTGAGCAAGCCTCTTCACCTCCCCTAGAGCCTCGGTTTTCTCATCTATCAAATGGGGTTGTTGTGAGGATGAAATATAATACAATGCTTAGATAATGGGTCTGGCATATAAGCTTTTAGCTATGTTCATAGTGTAATATTTTTTATTAATGAGAGTGCTTTCACTCTGAGCTGTCACTGGAACCGAGAGAGCTCGTGCCATTACATGACTAGTTCTATGCAGAGCCCGAAAGAGTTGGCAAGAGTAGGCCGTAGGAGGTCAAAGGAAGCAAAGCGAGTGCCGCTGAGGCTGGGCGAAGGCACAGCGCAGACTCTCATTGCTCTTAACCCCCATCCTCTACTGCTTATAGGCTGGGTGGTCTTTGAGGTGGGGGGAAAGCTGGAGGGAGGGTGCTGGAGCCAGAAGGACAGTGTTCCCCACCTTGATGGTGCCTTCAGTCCTGCCATTCTAGGAAGCTGCCCTGGGGTGATCCTTAACCTCGCCCAGTGAATCTCAGTCAAGGATAATTTCCACTGAGGTTTAAACTCTGAACAGATTCCATGTTGCAAGACTTACCTGAATGCAAATGAGGACTGTGGTCACTGAGAACCAGAATGTGCTGATTTAGGTTTATGAAGCTCAAGTCAGTTGACCTGGCAGCTCTGGTGTGAGATGAGGTGGAACTTAAATGTGCAAAGTGGTCATTTTCCAGACATCTGCCATTTGGAGTCAGACTCTCCTGATGATGAGAGTTATGCCCGTCCCTTTTCTGTTGACAAAAGTGTATGGGCCATGGCTGGCAATAAGGAAGGATAATAATGCTTATAAAAAGTCACCTTACATTTGTGTCGCATGCCACATTGAACAGCGCAGTGTCATATCCATTATCTTATTTGATCCTTGAAGCAATTCAATGAGCTAGAAAAATTACTGCAGCCAGAGATTAGACATATTCTTAAAGGACACATGGTGCCAAGCATCAGTTTCAAGTGTGCTTCTATGTCTGCACATACAGTGACCTCCTTTCTGCACTCAGTGTACATGCTCTGCTACATAAAGATTTACTTTTTTAATAATCCATTTGCCTTTTTAAAAACTCCCTGTGCCCCGACCCTTTCCATCTTGTTCTAATATCTTTCTAACATTAGTAAAACTAATTATTGGAAAGAGATGCACATTTGAGACTAGACTCTTGGCTGAATTTCTGCTGCAAACATTCCCCAGGGCAGGTGTTAGCATATTAAAACTATCTTCTTTTCTTTTCCTTCCCTTCCCTTCCTTTCCCTTCCCTTCCCTTCCCTTTCCTTTCCTTTCCTCCCTCTCTTTCCCTTTCTTTCTCTCACTCTCACTTTTCTTCCCTCCCTCCCTCTTTCCACCTTTCCACCTTTGGTTATTGCTGAGAAATAAGTGTGCAAATGTGAGCTGGAGAAGGCTAGTGATGAAAGGTGAGGAAGAGGATGGACTTGAACTAATCAAAGTAAAGAAAAATCATAATAAATATTCCAAAAGAACTCTTTTGGAGGTTAAAGGTATGATCTATCCACATAAGTGTGAACTCATGGTGACTATGATTTTATGGGACATATTTCTTTTGGTGAAACAATGCTATTAGGTTCTGCTTAAACTATCTCACTGTGTACAGTGATATCTAGTATTAGTGAAACCTAATACTGTTTTCAGTAAGTTTATGCTTAGGAAATACATTTTCTCCCTTGTTTTAGTTAATGTTTATCAGGTGAATTAGCATTCTTGAATGTGTATTTGATAAATATTGCACTGCAATTATCATGATCCTTTCCCTAAATGATCCTGCCTTGTATTTTGAGATCTTTATTTTGCCAGATGGTATCAAGATCACTAATACAGCAATCAGGATTTCCCATGTATGCAGAAATGTAACAGTCAGAGATGGGTGTTAACAGAGTGAGAATTATATTTTTTATACTTGTGAATTTTAGGATCCTTAGTGAAACACATATGTTTTATATGTGACATGATATGAATATCTTTTAAACAAATAAAAGGTTAAACACATACCTGTCCCAAATCCTTAATTTAGTGATCATTATAAGTAGAAAAAAAGAATAACAATAACAGTTTCACAGAGAGGAAGCTCTCTAAACAATACTTAACATATAGTAGAAACATACACCTATTGGTCTCTCACTTCTTTTTTCATTCTAGGCTGAAATGAACAAATATTTTGATAGAAGAGAGGCCTTTAATATTGTGATTGAAGACAGGCTCTGGAGTCAGAGCTAGATTTGATTATCATTTCTGACACTTAATAGTTAAACTTTCCAGGCCTCGATTTTCTCATCTGTATAATGGGAATCATATTGGTAACTAACAAGATAGTTTAAATTAATTGTTTTAAAAAGTGAAGTGTTTAGCAAATAGGTTGTATTCATTAAATAGCACTGTTGATGTATTATTTCTTAGCAATAGTAGTATTAATTCAGTTGTACTCACCAATATTTGATATATTTTCTATATTCTGGAATATATGTATATGCATTTCTCTTAAGTATTTAGAAGCATTTATGTATACAAATTTATTTATTCTTCAAGTATTTGTTGAGCAACTAATATGTGCTGGCACATTTCTAGCCACTCAGTTTAGCACGGTGAGCTAAAGTGAAGTCCTTTTCATGGAAATGACATTCAATATAAGAAATAGATAATAAATAAGCAAACTGGAAAATGAATATTTGTCTGTCTAGCAACAGTGTGGTGGTCAAAGACTCTTGTCCAAATCTACTGGAATTCAGTCTCAGAGCTTTTGTTCCGGGATGTGGGGGTTATCGGTGGGTGTGAATCCAGCAACTTCATTTTGCACTTGGGAGCTAGGGGCTGTGGGGTAGTTGGCTGTATGCACAGAGCTTGCGCCCTCCCAGCCGTTCTCAAGGTAGAGGCGGTGTGTGTGCATGTGCTACTGTCACAGCGCCTCATCAGTGCTCAGCAAATAAGATTCAAAGGAGTCAAAAGGTTAAGGATCATCTTTCATAAAGGCTGTCATTAAAAAAATGCCCAACATTTCCAAGACATGTTGAATCTAGACAGTGAAAAAGCAAATCTGTTCTCCCATCTTCGTTTGTTTCCTGGAAGAGCCTTCTCTCCCCCACTATGTCTATTTAAATCTTAGTGTTCGAAGTTTTAATGGAAATAAGAAAGAATTCTTAAGAGATAGCCTTCTGGAGTGTTTGGTGCATGAATGAAGGAGGACTTGGGCTTCTGTTGATCTCAGCTTCTTTGGGAAATGCACGAGCGGATCCTTTTCGGTTATGATGATCACAGAGGCTGCCGGAGTTCTTGGCCCCTGAGCTAAAACCAAGCCTCTTATAATGCTCACTTCAAAAACCCTAATAAAAGCACTGAGAAGGAAGGAAAAAGTTTTCCTCCTGGCTCTGAATAGTGGATTGCAAACTGGCGTTCTCTCCTCCCATTCTTAAAACTCGAAGGGTGGTACAGGCGGCGATGCTGACAGTGTGCATTCGCAGATGCCACCATATGGGTCTCGAAAAACTAGTTGCACTGATGATTCCCTGCACATGTAGGAGACAGTTTGCATTGTTGGCATCGTCCCTGCACAGAAACAAGCACAGCTTAGCAAGGCTGAGCAGATGGCACTAGATCTGGTGCCAGGGAAGCAGTGAATTAAAGGTTATACCCACCAGGTTTGATGCGGTGCCAGTTTGAATTGGTACAGAAGCTTCAGCCCACCTGCTTATTGGCCTCATGACATCTGGCATCTTTTTCTTTTATTTTATTATTATATTTTTTTAAACTTGGACTGAAGGCAGCAAAGAAAAATGTCACTTTTAAAAGCCAGTTACAAGTCAATGGATTTAAACTCAACACAAAAAAGGCCTACAGGCCCTCCACACTAATGGTTTATATTAAAGAATTTTAGAAAACCTTGGGGAAATTACACACTGATGTGCTGAATTGTGTTGCAATTAATAGCATCATACAATGGAGAGGGTGGACTGCTAAAAACTAGCTCAACGCTGCTAAATAGTGACAGCAGAAAAATGCTATTATCTGTAGCCTGTGTATTGTAATTAGGAGTCGGGAAGGAAGTAAACTTGTTTCTATTATTCTAATGATTTTCGCGTTGTAATAATTAGAAAACATTGTGGCATTCCACATAGAGTCACGCTCTAAAAGGTGTTTTTCACCTTTAGCTTGCTCCTGTAAAGTTTTCTCTGCGGCACGTGTAGTTAGTTCTGCTTTATTTCAGCTGCAATCCCCACTTGCCCTGCACACATTCATATACTGTGTACACAAATATGCAACATACCCAACCCCAGGGTAGCTGTGTGTGTGCATACTGAAACCTGTTTGTATATCTCCTCCATTTGGGATTTTCGTGCCTGCTCCCTGGGTGTGAAATGAAAGCATGCATCGGAATTGCTCTCCCGAGGTGATTAACATTGTAACTAAACCTTCTCATTCAGAGATGCATAAGACCTGGCTGAGGGGCATCAGAGATTTACTGACTGTAAATTGACTTTAAATGTTATTCTATCAAGCCCTGCATCAGCAATCTAGAGGTTAGAAAAGTCATCATTAAGCAGATTTATAAAATGTCTAATTTACAAGATTCTATATCCCAGAATTCTGACAGGTATCGTAGTAATATTGACTTTCTTTGAAAATTAGAATGGGCTTGATTGTTCCTTTTCTCTTTCTACTTCGCAGAATTATAACAGCTATGAAGTTTGGTAGCAGGCTAGTTTTTTTCCTTTCAGAAACAGTCTAGAGAATAGGTATTGATAAGAAAAACACACAAAAATAGGAAGTGCTTCTGAAGTTGTGCTCAGAGAATTTGGAAGGAGAAAGAGGAGAAACGAGTATGTACCTCTAGTTATAAACAGAAAAAGAAACTGGGTGAGCCAGTAATTTATTCTTGTTTTGAACTCAGAAGTCCACAGACAAAGATAATGACGAGCAGTAGTATCTTACAGTCCTCTGACTACATAAAAGAAACAGGAGGTATCTGGATGGGAAGGCTTAGAGTAGTGAGTAGTAAGTGTCTGATAAGGAACTGTATTCCTTAGTCCTGGATATCATCTGGAAATATGCTACCCTCTGTTTTGAAGCCTTTAACTGAACACTGTAATGAGTTTTTAATATTAAAAGTATTATTAATTATTAATGTTAAAGTATTAAAACACATTAAAATAGTTTAAAACAATATTAAAATGTTTTAATAATTAATATGAAAATATTAATTAGCTTCCAATTCTGAATAGCATGAACTACAATCATGTCTTTTTCCAATGGAATCCAGGTAGAAAGCTATTCCCCAAGGAGAGGGAATTACTAAAGAAAAAAAGAAAAATATCTTCTAAGCAAGTCTGGAAATCCCATAGTCTAAGAAACTTTTACAGACCCATTTGTTGTTACCTAAATCCTGAAATTCTTTTATGTTTAAGGAGGAGGGGATCTCAAATTGATGTGATCTAATTTAAAGTCATCTAGTGTATATCAGTGTGCATTTCAACAATAGAGTAAAGACAGGGAATGAATAAAACCAGCCACATCCCAGAGTGTCTCTAACAAATTGGAACCACTTAGAGCTTCCTCCTGTTCATGTAACTAACTCATTTATATTTGATACTTCTTCATAACTCTATTAAACTAGAATTCCTTTCATAAGCTTCTCAGGTGTCTTCTATAATAGTGCTCCTTCATTATTGCTATCCAAAGACATCTTACTGTTGTCACAGTCAAAACTTATACATTATTCAGTGTTGTTATAAATAATTCTTGTTATAGACCAGGTCCCAAATTGCTACCTCATATTCATTGTAGCAAAGCTGGTTTCAAAGTTCTCCAGATAAATAGGTAGGCTAAAATATTCCATGGGAAATGAAAGAAATTTCTTTGTTCACTTCTTCAACTCAGCAGTTTCAAAGAGTCAATGGTTAAAAAAAAAATCTCTGATGAGATATGGTGATAGAAGTCATAAAGCTGTAACACAAAAAATACAATAAAATGAGTTTAGTGTATTACGTTTTCAGATTGCTAATTTGGAGGGAATAACCAATAATAGTTTTGTTTACAATGTAACTGGCAACATTGCCTTCAGGGCTATCTATTATATATTGTTGAGTACCCTCTGCTCAATATATTTATATGCTAAGTTCTATTGGTAAAAATGGCTCTAAAAAATCAGTGAAGAGCCTTACGGATTAGCTGGGGACAAGATCTTAAGAACTTTTCTCTCAGCAAATGAGGTAGTAGATTTTGTATTTGTTAGCTTTTTAAAAAAGACTTTTATCATCTATGTATAAAATAGCCAACTTGAATTCCGAATTATTGTCCATGTCTCATGTTTTTAGGAATTAAATCTTATTTTCCTTAAATATGTTCTGATATCTCAATACAATTCATTCTTGTATTGTTGTCATTCTTCCTTAACATATTAAAATATTTTGGGGTTGTTAATCAGGTCAACAAACGAATACACATTTTTAGACTTTCCATTCATGGAAAAAGTCTACTTTTGATTAATGCAGCTTTCTGTGGAAATCTCTTAAATTTTGCCTGTAAAATACCTTCCATTTGTCTATTTGGAATTCCCTTTCTAGAGTAAAGGTCATCCATTTTTGTTCTAATAGTATTGATTTTGAATATTTATGGCAATAGTATTGATTCTGAATATTTTAAAGCACTAGGGGTGCTTTAAAAAATAAGTCTAGAAAAGCACTAATTTACCCTCAAGTTAATGAAATAAAAGGTAAAGCTCCCAAAGATTCAATTATATGGACTCTACATTGAGAATAATGGCTTTAAGAATTTAGCTCAGCCAAATTCTGCTCTCAAGATAGTATCTTCATTAACATATATTTTTCATTGCCTGGAGTATGATACTGCAAAGCAATGTAAAATAACAGCTCCTGGCACAAAATAGGAACTCAGAAATATGAGTTTAATGGATTAATGGACCACATAGTCAATCACCCATTCATTCATTAAACATTTTCAGAACATTTATCGTGGAAGTTGATAAGAACACAGATTTTGGAGCATGATTGTCTGGTTTTGAATTGACTCTACCACTTGCTAGCTGTGTGAGTCTGGGCAAGTAACTTAATATCTCTGTGCCCCAGTTTGCACCTCTGCAAAATGGAAAGACTAATAATAATAATAATAATAATAATAATAATAACACCTATATAATGTTTAGGAGGAATGAATTATATATTAAGAACTTCAAGCAAAGTAGGACACATTGTAAGAGCCAATGACAAAAAATAGATATGTAAAACAGATAATAAAATTTCTAGCTCAGAGACCAGAGCAAGGCAAGATTTCTCTTCCCAACATGCTCAAAATATTCAGATATTCTTCTAGCCTGGAAATGACTCACATGCACAAAATCAACATTTGATTTGAATGAAAGTTTAGGTTTTGAGCTGTGAAAGATGGAATTTATCAAATGATCATGGTGATGGCCCATATTCCTTCAAAAGAACATACCCTCTGTTCTTGTATGCAAAATTATAAATTTTGTCTTTCTCAATATTTTCTTCCTTTGTAGTTACTAGCATCGTTTAAAGTTGAAATGATCTAATATCAGCTTTCCACACTTTTTAGTTGCTATTCTATTTACATTTGTACATATGCCAATGATTTTCTTTGTGTCTCTTCAACCAAGCAAGTTTAGACTTTAAGACTTCTTCGGTAATTGTGAAATGAAAGAGCTTCTTTGCTCTAAAAGACTTAGGTACTGCCAGAGAGATGGAAGTAAATACTTAAAGTGTCATTCCTTGTTTCCTTGCTTGCATATTCTTCCCTGCTATCCCATCATCTGAACTGTGATCTGAACGGGCTTTCAAATTCACATCCCTCATCATGTTAATCTCCTGCTCAAAATTTTCTAATGTTATTGCATTGTCTGAGCAGAAGCCCCAAACCTGGCTGTCCATGAGACTCAACTGGTGGAGATTTTTAAAAATATCAATCCACATCTCTGTCTCTGGGGAGATGTAGATTCAGTAGGCCTTTGATGGGCCCATGGTTTAACTCTGGGAGCTTTGGAACAAAGTTTCAGAGCCTTCAGCCCAGAAGATAAAGGCAAAGTGCACACAGCCTCTACTGATTTGTCCTCTGCCTGTCTCCATCTGCTCCCACATAACACCCTTTCCTTCATTCAGAAGGAATAATTTGAGATCCCACCTCCACACCTGGCACATTCTTTGCTCCTGGTTCAACAGGTACCTACCTGATTCGACCCCTCATCACTGCTCTGGAACAGTTGTTAGCTCCTTTGGCAGTACTCTAAGAATACTCCTCATAGTCTACATTTCACTTTTTCTTACTTGTCTTAGTTTTCCAGGACTGCTACGACAATCACCATTCACTTGGCTCACAGGTTTGGAGGCTAGAAGTCCAACATCAAGGTATTGGAAAGGCCATGCTTTCTCCAAAGTCTGTAGTGTTCTGATGGTGGCAACCCTCCATCACATGGTGATCTCTCCCTCTGGTTTCTCCCACGTGACAATGTCCAAATTTCCTCTGCTTATAAAGACTTGAGTCATATGGATTAAGGCCAACGCTGATTCAATTTGACCTTATCTAAATAGGATCTTCAAAGATACTACTCACAAATGAGTCCATACCTTAACTAATATTAACATCTTCGAAGGTCCTATTTATAAATGAGTTCACAACTTCATGGCTGGAGGTTAAGACTTGGACATGCCTTTTGTGGAGGATGATTCAGTCTGCAACATTACTTTTATATTTACAAGAAATTTTAGTGCATGTCATGCTGAAATAGTGGCAAAAGTAATTCAATGAAAGAAATCCCATCTTTACTTATGTCTATCGGAATGTATTAAAGTTAGTACCAATACATAGCACCCCTCCTCTCAATTGTGTTTTTTCTTCTAATTTTCTCCCCATTTGCTGCAGCACCTATTTCTTCCAAACTCCCCAGGGATTCTTTTACATGCCCTGACCCACTTGACTTTTACCCTTTTCATCTATCCTCCTTCCTCTGGATTTTTCACTTTAAAAGGAGGAAATTTTAATTTAATTGCTTTATGGTAACATAGAATCAATAAGATGGGAAGGTATTTTGGCTCTTCTCTATCCTAATTTTCTCCCCCTCCTCTTCCTGCCACCACCTTAAAAAAAATGTTTCTTGTTTTCTTTGTGTTCTAATCACTATCACTATGTAACAAATTGCTCCAAAGCTAGTGATGTTTAAAAAAAAAAAAAGCTTCTGTTATGTTCACCGATTCTTTAGGTTGGCATTAGGGAAGGGCCCACAGGGCAGTGCTCACTATAGTTTTGTGATTGAAGTCAAAGGGCTCTGATGACCCACTTCCAAGGAGGCTGTTAGCTAAAAGCTTCTGTGTGGGGCTGGTCAAGTGCCCTCATGACATGGCAGCTGGCTTCCCCAGAGCTTGTCATTCATGAAACCAAAGCATAAGCTGCAATGATTTTTATGACCTAGGATCAGAAGTCAAACATTGCCACTTCTGCCTAGTTCTATTGGTCACAAAGGGACAGCCTTGACTCATTTTGAGATGTGACTATATAAGTTTATAGATATCAGAGGCAGGGGTCCATGGGGACCATCTTGGAGACTGGCTACACCTTGAATGTCCACTCTTCCCTGCAAGCTTAATTACGGGCCAGCCTAGTTATAGCAACTGCTGTAAGGAATAAAGAGCATGGGGGTATTGGAAAAGATAGCATCTTTTAGCTAGAAAAGACTTAGAGATGATAGAGTCTAATTCAAGTATTCTTGAAGCCTAGATCTAGATGAGTTTTTAGGATTAGTTAACTCAAGGCTCTTAGTTTATAGATAAGAAAAAAAGAGATTCAGAAAAGACATTTATAGCAGAGCTGAGACAAGTGGTCAGAACTGCTGTATCCCAGGTCAATAAATAATCATGTGAGGCAAACAGACAAACAAAACTCCCTGGGAACATGTTCTTTTGATGTATAAAAGTAATCTGAACTTGACCTGGTGTTATAAATTGCATAATATTTGTGGTAAACTACCATGCAGTCCAGTTGTGATTTTGCTCATTGGGAAAGTATGCAGGACACTAATTTGTGTGGGTTTTATTTGCTCACAACATTATACTCTATTCATATATTCTTTGCCATGCTAATTTGCTGATCATATAAAGTGGTCACTTGCATAGAAATTAAAATTAAATGAAACATTATCTACTCATTTATCTTTTAAGAATTACAGCAATATCAAAGAGAATGCCAAACTTTAAAATAAGATGTAGAAGAATGGAGAAGATTTTTTAAATTAATTGAATAAATTAATCTTTGACAGTAAATGAAAACCTCAGAATATACTCGATTAGATGGTAAATTGTACAAAACAGAACTTCCTGAATTCTATTTTTCATTGCC
The DNA here is from genome assembly GCA_004027955.1 of Chaetophractus vellerosus. Lineage (NCBI taxonomy): Eukaryota > Metazoa > Chordata > Mammalia > Cingulata > Chlamyphoridae > Chaetophractus > Chaetophractus vellerosus. The sequence continues at coordinate 24,445 of PVKH010000395.1, forward strand.
TAGAAATTAAATGCAGATAAATTTTATTTATTAGAGTAGTTTCTATCAGTAATGAAGTTCTTTTACCTACTTCAATGAAGGTCACAGACAAATCTATTTTTAAACCACAGTCATTCCTTCATTATTTTGACAACTTGAATTGAATATCATAAGTCACAGAGTGCAACTGTTTTATAGACTTTCTTTGCAATTGGAATACAAGACAAATAAAAGTAGACATAAAAAGGGTCATTTGATTTTGAAAGTTTTACTGCTGCAGTTACAGATCGGCATATGTAGGGATAAAAATACTGGGCTTTGCGTTAGTGCTGCCATATATTTTGTTTTGGCTCTTCAAAAGAATAGAATGTGACAGAGGAGAAATATAAATTTTCAATCTTTGGGGGGGGGCGGGGGAGAAAAATACACTTTATTTCTATGACCTACAAGAACACTGTGCTCAAATAGGACACTGTATCAATGCCGAGATATAACTACAGTTTTTTGGGCTTAACGCAGGGATGAGTAGTCTAATATTCTATTTACATTTCTATATACATGTCCAAGTTTTTCTCCATGACGGCTTTAAAAAATTTTTTTCAGACCAAAATAGTTACTGCCACGTAGTCATTTTATCTATTTGTCTTCATTTAACATATAGAGATGACTTTAAATATTACTTTCCTGAGGCTGTAATTCCTAATAGTTAGATATTATTAGATACTCAGCTAAATGGTAAATGTAGCAGGAAGTATACAGAGACTAAATGTGAATAACCATTTAATTGTAGATTATTTATTATCATATTGTTTTTAAATCATTTTACATAAATTGTTGAAATTGATTTACAGATCAGTTATTTAATGATCCACACCACTGTGCCCTAGTCTCCTGTTATTACGCAAGCAAACCACCCACAAGTTTTCTCTGTGTAATTCAAGGTCCACCGTCTACACTTTCTGAGGGGACCATGACTGCTGACAAATGTAAAAGTCTTCTCAGCTTTAACTTAAAACTCCCAATTTCGTCCAGCTTATTGCAGAAGACAGTTTTAGAATTCGTGCTTTGCAAAGCTCCTAATGGGCAAGGATAAAATAAATTGGATTAAGAAAATAATGGCTAATCTTTAGGTAAAATTTTGAATGGGAAAAGATATGCATACAACAAAAAAGCTAGAAGTGTGCGATGTATTTGTCCTTTATGTCCTTATAATTTTAGTCTAAACTCGCTTTATGCTTTGCCTCTGACGTTAAGGGTCTTTATATTTTGTTTCATAGCTTCTTTATTGTAAACTGGTTCGCATCAGTTTGATATCAATTGAAAAAATATAATAATGCTTTTCTTGTTGTAATATGTACTACTGGTGCTCATTTTGAAAAATCCCCAAATGTCTTCTCTGCCCCTCTTGTTTGTGCTTAGTTTCTTTCCCTCCAATGTTTGCTCTGACTAGCAAACTTGTTCCTGCCATATACGTCTGTTGCAATTGGAACATTAATTTTTATGCATGGATGCATGTCAGGAGGGAGGGGGGATAAGAAGGAAGGAGTGGCGGTAGAATGAAACTGGGCTCATACATTGCAGCTCGTACCATCCTAACCTCCTGTGAATTATCTACAAGATATGCCAGTGCATGGAGGGTGGCAATAATTTTCACATGCATCATATTTCTGTCTTGAAACCTTTTTCTCAACCTTAGGCCATTTCAGATGTTCACCTAATGTACTTGACCCTTGTTTGAAAGATCCTCTATACTGACCTATGCTAACAGGACATTTAGTAATACATACACAACAAAAATGTGAGAAAACAGACAAAATTAAAATCACAAGTGTACTAAGTACTCTTTAGGATACTTTACATTTTTGGTGGGCAAAATAATCTGTTGATTTTGTTATCTACAGTCTTCCACGGGAAATGCTATTCCAGAGTTGCTCTCTGTCCCACCTTTTGCTGGTTGACATTTCAATCTGGCAAACTCCCAGAAAGTTTGATAAGTATCAGCATTGGGTCAGAGAGACCATACTCTTTAAAGCTAGAAATCTTGGGTTGAAGACTGGGATTCATTCTATTTGTGAGGATATAATCAAATCCTTGAAGCACTGGGGAGCAGATGTGGCTCAATGATTGAGTACCAGCTTCCTGCATATGAGTCCCGGGTTCAATCCCCAGCCCCAGTACCAAACAAACAAACAAAAACCTCCCTCAAATCTCAGTTTTTGATCTGTTAAAAAATGGATAATAATAGTAATAATAAAATTACCTTCCTGCCCTCCCTATGTAATAGGATTATGAGAGTTATCCATAATAAAAATGATAATAATAAGAAGAAACAAACAAGTACGATAATGGTTACAAAGGCAGTTCATCACCCCTGAGGCACCACCACCCAGCACAGGCACTGTTCTTTGGCCCCTCTACACCAGTGAACATTGCCTGTTACTTTTGTAGTATTCACACATATGGCAGGGCCTGTGCTTTACTTATTCTTGGTGCCTCTTATCTGGCTCATTGTCAGGCAGTTAATAAGTGATCAGTAATGTTTGCTTATGAATGATTAAATGAATATGATAGGCAACGACGTGAAAGGAAAATTAGGTTTGTATTCTGTAATCGCAAGAGCTAAAACTAATTTAATAATGATGCTATAGGAAGATGGAAACAGGATCAATATAAAAAAGATGAAAATTAAACCTTAGGGAAATCCAAAAATGGAACAAGATACCTTTTAAGTAATGCTTTTGCTATCACTGAATTTTTCTTAGATGTGGTTATTGTCTCCATTAGAAAAATCTAGGTGATGCTACAATAACAGATGACCCTAAAATTCAGGATCTTGTAACAGCATTGTTCCTGCTTTATATCCATCATGGTTGGCAGGGAAGCTTTGACCACTTGAGTTGCTCCAGACCCAGGCTGATGGAACAGCCATGATTTAGAATGCTGCTAATCGTCATGACTGAGGGAAAAGAAATGTGCTGTGGAGGTTGCTGAATGGACAGCTAATTGCTGCAGTCTATAAGTGACACATGTTCTGTCCACTCACAGCTCATTAGCCAGAGCTAGGTATGTCACCCCAGACTTGAGGCCAGGAAGTGCAATCCTACACTGTATCAGAAGAAAATAGTACTAGTGACCACCATACCCAATCTCTCAATAGGGATGTTATAAAGAGGATTCAAAAGGAGTGAAGAGAGACCAAAACTAGTAGAAATTCAATCCATGATTTGATGATTCTACAAATACACTTATTTTCCCAATCCCTAAATAAAGTCTACAAGCTTCATTTTCATATGGCAAGTGTCACATATACTGGATTCATACTACGGCTTATTATAGACCAGTCAATTCTAAATATGCCAATGTCTAACTGCTTCCTATAATCATTAACTCTATTTTCATTGACTTGTATTCTTGTCTGTCACCCTTTTCTGGTTTGGTTTCTTTGCTGTTTGGGGAATGCTATCAAATACTGATTTTTATATTCTACCATGATTCCATGGCTTTCACTATAGAAATGTCCACCAAATCTTCCTAAACAAGTCAATTTTCTTCAAATAAGGGGAAGATTAGACTACACTTTAAGACAGGTTCTCACTATAAGGCAACACCTCATTGGCCATAAGAAATATTTCCTGGGAGATTAGCATGTACCTTGAAGAAGGTACAATCTAATCCACCTACATGGATACTGATTTTGACGGAAAACTGAAATTCCAGGCAATATGATTGCAAAGTGCGGGCTTCTTCTAAGATGGCAACCTAGGGAGCCAGCCTTATAACCAACTGCTATTTGCAGTGCCATATTCTGACTCTCAATTATCCTTTGCATCATTATGGGTCTGTCTGTACATGATGAGCAGAAACAGATCTTTGTGGCTTGATTAGTTGTTATAAGAAGGTTGCAAGGTTAAAGTGAAATTACATACCACCTTGCACAGAATAGAAATTCCGTCATCTTTGCTTGCAATCTAGTATTCTGGTGAATGTGACGTACTGCCTCCTGTACTGTTGTGTTTTATGATTATGTGTACGTGTGTGCACACGAGTATAGGGGGTAAGGGACTGGTTTTGAAAATACCCGTGATGAAAATTAGGGTGAATTTCAAAGCTATTCTTTCTTGTATATTGTTAGATATTATGCTGGGTTTTTTTTTGTTTTGTTTTGTTTTGTTTTTGGGTACCGGGGCTGGGGATTGAATCCAGGACCTTGTATTTGGGAAGCCGACGCTCACACCACTGAGCCACATCGGCTCCATATGCTGTTTTAAGGAAAAGCAGGGGGCATAGTAGCACATAGTTGTAAAGTAAATTTTATAAGAATCCTCAGAAATCACAAATTTGGTCATAGTGGCAGTTGCATAGTCCCCCTAAGCATATCTCAACATATGGTGTCTCTCGCTGTTATTTTGTCCATAAAGTTGTGATTATCTTGGCTTGTGACACTGGAGTAATTACAGAGTTCGACTCGCCCATTTTTACTCAGTGGTCTTTAGCGAGAAAACTCAACAGTCATTTGTCCAGGCTTACTATGAATGAGAAGTAGTTTTTCTCATCTGCCTTGCTGAATGATAATGAGGTGATAAGCGGGTTCTTCTTGGAAAGTCATGCTGACCTGTCCATTTGATGTGTTTTAACATTCACTATTATGAGACTGTGGAGAAGTCAAGGCAAGAAAATATCTATGAGGCAACTGAAAATACACAAATGCCAGGGATGTATATAGGAATTTGTCTGGACAATTCCCTTAAGTGACAGTCATGTGATGGGGAATGTGACAGAAAAGTCATCTCATCCTAAGCAGAGTGTGTTACAACTAATTGGTAAGGACATCCCTGTCCAAAGGCCCTGGTTTAAACAGAGCAGTATTCTGGAATTTTCAAAATGGTAAAGAATGGGTCACTTCAAAGCCAGTTTCTTTCAATGTGTTTGTCCCAATCAGGCAGAGAAAGTCTAATTCTTGCCTGAAATTTGTCATCGATGTGAATGTGACTCAGTAGAAACAAATGTGAAGTCTTTACTGGCCCGATTTATTTGTCAGTGAGTTTTTGTTCTTGTTTTGGGATTTGATTTTGCCAAAGCAGGTGGTTGGGTAATTATATAATTGATACATTTCAGGCTGCACGTGACTGAAGAGAAAGCAGGACATGGAGACAAAATAGGTCACAAATAGTCAATTCAGAATCAGAGAGCGGATATAAATGCTTAGCTGTGTAGCTTAACATGCTTTATAGCCATACACAGATAACTTGGAAGGCTGAGCTTTGGCTTCCTTTTAATAAGTCCCACATACCCATGAAATCTTTTACTAGAAAGACTGTGAAAGTTGTATAGTGTAAACAGCCATGTGCACTTAGCTCATGATATAAAAGGTGAAGACTTTGTGTAATTAAAAAGCACCATGCTTACTTTTTCAGATTTTATTCCACTTATTCATGTTGCCTTAAAAGCGTTGTTCCCCACCAAAACCCCAAAGATTCTAAAACATATTTGGAATTATATGGGATTTATGTACTTAAGGACTATTTTGGAGTATAAGATAACTATGAAGGTACAGGATGAACACAATGGAATATGTGTTAGTACCCTTCAGAAAGTAGACTTGAACCTGGCAGAAGGTACTATTTGTGAGTTCCTCTCAGAATGCAAATCCTTCTTAGCACAGAGTTATTGACCCGTAAGATCTATAATGGTTCCTTAGTTTATTATATACAGTTCATCGCCGCACATGGATGCTAAGCCTCTGTGCTTTGGAGCGTTCAGAGAAGAAGAACCGATGTAAGCCCACTCCAAAGCTAAGTATAATCATTGGGTTTTTGTTTCTCTAAGTCCCCAACACCTTTCAGAGTATCCTGTTGTAATCATCCAGATTGCACATACACATAATTGAATTCAGGTCACAATTCAAGCCAACTGCTCGGGAATACCAACTCACAAGCATCAGTCAACAAGAGAACATGTCTTTATTCTGCACAGAGGATACAGAGATGCCAAGGTTTGCCTTCTGAATACCAACGGTGTCTGTTAGTAAAAAACAAAAAACAAAAACAAACAAACAAACAAAAACTTGTCCAGACAGAAGCAGCCCAACCTTTCAGAGATAGGAGTACTTAAGAAACAACCTCAGGTTTACAGCTGCAAATATGTTTATGTGCCATGAATTCTAGTGGCACACTCTTATGAAAGAAGGTTTCCGTGTGGTTCAGTAACATAGTCACCTGTGGGGCATTGCCTCCAAATCACAGGTGTTCCTTGTTCCTGCAATTTGGTGAACGAACCTATTACCAAGTAGCTTACATTTACACGATCTGGATTTGTGAGCAGAGCTATTGGTTATATCAGTATGTCGTGAAATTTGTATTATCTGCCGCAAAGAACAGAGCCAATTATGTGCCTTGGAGGTTGCTATGCTATATTACATTTCAAACTGAAAGAAGGCATCTGCTTTAGTCATCGCCAGCGCCCATGCATAGCCATTCAAACCTTGAATTGTGCAGACTACAGGGTGTCATGCTGAAGTTTTGTTGGCATTGAACAAAAGTCTGAAGTACAATAATTCAAAGCAACTAATACAGTAGTAAGTAGATTTTTAAACAACAGCGGAGAAGCTGATCAGAGTCTTTTGAGATGCATACTCTGAAAAAAAAAAGGTTAACCTTTGCGAACTTTGAATACAAAGCCTTTAAATGAATTTTATATGAATTTGAGAGTCAAAGAAAAGCACCATTCAAGAACAGCTGATTAATTGAATTGCTCTTCATTGTGTATGCCGACAATGATGGAAATATATTTATCAATACACTTTTTAGTCACACAAAACGGACAGAATCTAATCCACGGAAGAGAATCAGGGATGCACAAAGGCACTGCTGAATGTCTTCTGACGATGGTTTGGTGAAGTGAAATGTAAAGCCAGGATTTACAAATATTACACAAGTGAGCACTGTTACTGCACTCAGGCTGAAAAATCCTGTTCAAATCCAATAAGTGGTTTAAGATGTGCAAATAGAGGCTTCTGCAGGGAGTCAGGCATTAGAAGCCACCTGGAGCATGTGGTAGAGATTGTATCCATCAATACAGCAGCTGGGCTGAAATTATAAAGAGAGCTGCTTTTCATCACGCTTGTTTTAATGCATACATTTCTCCTGTCACTGGCACCCCAGGAAAACCACTAAGCACAAAAAATGAATGGTGCCCATTACCTGATATTCATACTTGTGACAACAGAGGAAAGAATCACAACACAACAGTAAGCAAAAAAATTGATATCCAAATTATTTTTAAGTTGCTGCAGTAGGAGAAAAATCTTGAAAACCAATTGGTAATATTTTAATATGAAAGGTAGAGAGAGGAGCAGAGTCATCTGATAGCTGATCATAAATTTCTTTCTTCTGGTGTGATATGGACAGTCTTTACTATTATTTCAAAGCAGGGTCAGATTTTACAATACATTTGTAGCATAAAAGGGAAACCATGTCCTCTCTAATCGGAGTCTTAATGTAAAATCCTGGTTAGGGAAATGATAAGAAGCCTGTGGATCCAACTCATTCCAATGTTGGGAACAGATCGCAGTCCCTGCAGGTGGCTCTGGCTTGCATGGAACAGCTCTGCAAGTGTTGTATGTTCAGACCTTTCTAGCATTCAGTGTGGCTCATAACTGTACATCAAATGCCAGCTATAACCTAATCTTGATTTCATGATGATGGTATAATCTATGTAACATTTTATTAAGTTACCGCCTTTGGAACAACTTGGAAGT